>QLPI01015864.1:0-10887 GCA_003314275.1 Chroogomphus rutilus | reverse complement strand
TAGGGGTGTGACCAAATAATAATTGAACAGCAAATTTCCCAAAGGGAAATGGGTAAGGAAAAAGATAGGGGATGAAAGAATAATAAGGAATAGAGGGGTAGGGAGAGTGAACCAAATGATGTGCCAAATGTGCTGAGCCGAGCCCACATACTAGTGAGGAATGACTTGTCACTGATGTGTGGGTTTAATCAGTAAGGGTCAGTCAGTCGGTATTGCCAAGTGAACCGTGTAGGGTGCATATATGCATCTCACCCCTGAGAGACCAATCTCAATATTTTTTTTCTATCAATTTTGGTTGCATCTTGTGTGCAATTCGATTCTGAAATTTTGAAATTTATTGTGTATTTTTATCCTCAAAATTGAGGAAGTTATTCTGTATTTTTGTATACTACTCACATGCACTTACACATGTTCCACTCGACACATATGGCCAGCTCCTTGGGAAGGGACCAGTAATTTGGCTCCATACCAACGAGGTGGTATAGGGGCCAGCTCAGGCATATATGCTAGTGAAACCACACCTGTGTATGCCTTCCTCCTCAGTGGTTCACAACACTGAGGAGGTGAGCCATTTGTATAAATATATGTATATTTACAACTGATTTTTCAATTATTTACTCTGTAGTAAATTCCTTAGGTATTTTTCTGAATAAATACTTAGTGGTTGACAACACTAAGGAGTAAAATTCCTTAGATTGCCTAAGAAACTCTCTATATTACTGCACAAGTTGCTCATAGTCCCATCAAACTGGAGCTTGGTATCATGGACTTGACAGGTTGCAATTCCTCATCAAGTGGAAGGGTTATGGCTATGAGGAGAACTCTTGGGAAAACAAAAATGATGTCTGGGCCCCCAACCTCATCACTGACTTCTATCACTTAAACCCTGGCACCTCTGACCAAATTCACTCCATGGCTGGGATTCATGTGTTAGGGATGCTATATTTTAGAGGGGGGGTAATGTCAGAGGAATCCTAGAAAACAAGTCACGACCAAAGGCCTGCTGAGTGAGGTCCAAATCTACTGACCGAGATCCATTTGGTATATGCCCAACTGCTATGACTGAATTGCATACCAAGCAGGTGCTATGGTTGGCAGCTGCCATCAGCAGGCATCACTCATGGCTATCGCCTGCATCCTTAGCAATCTCCAGCTTCCCTGGCACCCCAGTTCCATATCCAAATGACACAGAGTACTATGCCCAAGATAAGCAGAGTACTATGGTTGCAGTATATATATAGCCATAGTTAGGGGGTGAAGGGGTTCCTTAGAGTTTTCTCTTTAGATCCCCCTTAGCTAGTATGCCACCCTAGGGTAGAGCATCTGCTTAGGTTGCCCTTACAGTTGCTGAGCAGTTGAACCAAACATTAGTCAAAAAGACCTGTACCATGTTACTAGAGTTCCATCTACCCAGGAATTTATGGGGATATGGGAAAACCTAATTTATGAGATGCCTATAAATGGGAGAAGGATATCTATGTTAAAATAAAACAAGATGATAAGTTATTACCTCTGTTGAAACTAAACAGTTATGGTTCAGTCCTTTGCAGTAAAGACTCTTAACATTGTGTGTGATCTACCTAAACAGTTATGGCTAAGTGAAAAGGTGAGTCTGTGTCAAGGTGTGTCTAAAACTAAATATACTCACTTCAGTCCTTTGCTGTAAAGACTGAAGTGTTGGAAAGTGAAATATAAACTATATATGTCCTGACCATGAATTCCCACACTGAAATATAGCCATAGTTTAGGCATTAGAAAAGATGAAATAAATGGAAGAAATATGAATGTTCAGAATGATACTGTCCTCTAGCCTTAAGCTTCACAACCTCAAGCCAAGAAAACTAAGAGGATCAGGCACTCTGCTCAAGGTGATGGCCACTGTATATTTTGGCCAGACACTTGGAGGGCAAGAGTCAAATGTAGTATAATTTTTGACAGGGAAGGTATATATTATCTGTTACATTACCTTCTGATAACCATAAAACATCTAGGGAAGAGCAAGGGTCATTGGTTTGGGTGTCCTCAGGTTTGGGTATGGGTCAAGGTGAGAGCACCTGTAACCCAGGCCCAACTTATGGTGTCAACCTTGTTGAGATTTATGACACACATGCCACATATGCATACATATGACATGCATGCCACATGTATGACATATATGCAGGTGCAGCATACACCCAACATCCATCAACTTCTTGATTTAAGCCTTAATTTCTTCCTCTATAGACTTCTTCTATGTAGGATCACTTATGACTTCTTTAGTAGTTGAAGGCAATATTAAATCATGATTTATGCATGCTATTTCATTTTGATCATCATTAATTAGCTTGGCACTAATTCTAAGGTAATTGCGGTCCACATTGTTTTTTTTTTGGTTCAAATTTATGTTGGAATTATTTGGAATAATATCCCTTTGGATTTCATATGCCAGTGTGGTAATATCATCATTCACATATTTGCAAGTTTTAGATCTTGTCACTGGACTGGCTCTGACAATTTTCTCTTGATAGAGACCAATTCTTTCACTTCTCCTCAGTAGAGCAGCTTGACTAAGACTGCTCATGCACATCTGACTCAGTTGTAAGTCTTTGAAATGTCTCTGGGTGTCAGGCATCAGTAAAGCCAATGATACTGTCAGGAGTCGGCCAAGTCCTAGAGACCAATTGGGGTGGCTTGGCTTCAACGTACTCATGCATTATGCCCTACCTTCTGTGCATGCTACTGATTTCTGACAGAAGGTACCCGTGAAGGTGCTGAGGGTGCCAGCCCAAGGGAGGACTGCAGATGGGAAGAGAGAAGACAAGGAGGCTTATGCCAAGTTGATATCCAGAATGAGGAATTATCTACATGCATGTGCTGGTTATCTGAAGAGTCAACCATAGTGGAGCCTTGAGCGTATTTGTTGAGATCCACGAGGTTGAGTTGAAAGGCCTGCGAACCTTCTAGTTTGCAGGTGCGAACAAACGCTTCTGCATTAACTAGGGCTATCCGCAGAGCCTCCAACTTCAGAGATGGCAACGGATTGCTAGGAAGCGGGGTGCTGGACTGTGAAGCAGTGGTTGAGGCCTGAGGTGCTGGAACGGTGGTCGGTTTCGAAGACTTGAAGGTTATACTGCCCAATACCCAGTCAATCGATGGATTGTAGCGGGTGAGCCAGTTGAAGCCAAGTACTGCGGAGCAACTGCCGTCCAACGTTGTCACATAGAAGGTGATGTTCTGAAGTTCACCGGTCAGAAATCGGATCGGAATTGTCGTAGTCTGAGTAATGACAGAGTTAGTAGAACCGTCAAATAATTTCAATGGAATAGCAGGAACTGAATTAGTAGGCAAAGAATATTTCTGCACAATTCATGATTCAATAAAGCAGTCTGAAGAACCACAATCTAAGAGCATAACAAGATGAAGTTCGGAAATAAGAGAACAAGACAGATTAAGTATAAGCGAAGTTTTCGAAGTTTCAGAAGTAGAAGATACGTGAGAAATAGCAGAATTAGAAGAAAGGGCGTTCAAGAACAGCACATGAGAGAGGCTAATGCAATCCTCAGCTTGTGCATTTCCGAGGTTGCAGCTCATTTTTTTGACTCTGACGCCATGTTTTCTTCGGCATTGGTGTCAGACGTGCTTGCCTTGGTCGCACATGCTTTCATTGTTTTCTTATTGTTGGAGTTGTTGGATTTGTTGTTGTTAGAGGAAGAGGTCAATGAGGATTGGGAATTGGATTTGGGGCAGTCCTTGACCATGTGACCTTTTGAAGCACACAAAAGACAAAGTCCTGCATTGATTCGCCTTTGACGTTCTTCAGGCAATAGCTTCCCATCTTTTCTGAGCTTGGATGCAATGTCGTTAGTGTTGTTGTTATTGTTGGAAGACTTATCGTTGCTGTTCTTCTTCCCCCCCTTCTTACTCTTCTTGTTGTTCGAGTTGTTGGAGTTGGAAGAAGACTGATGGTTGTTGTTGTTGTTAGAGTTGGATTTGATGCATTTGACTTTGTCTTCCGCCATTGTAAGACCCTCAGGTGAGAGGATATATCCGAGGTATTCGACGGACGTTTGGTAGAAGGAACATTTGTCTTCTTGAGCGTACAAGTTGTGTTTGTGTAATCGTTGTAGAACTTCGCGAACGTGCTCGATATGCGAGGATTCGTCATTGGAATAGATGAGGATGTCGTCCAAATAGACTATGGTGCAGTTGTCTAAAAGGTCGCCAAAAATGTCGTTCATCAAGCGCTGAAATGCAGCAGGGGTGTTAGAAAGTCCGAAAGGCATGACAAGCCACTCCAAGGATCCATAATGTGTCCTAAAGGCTGTCTTCCATTCGTCCCCTTCTGCAATTTGAACGAGGTGATAGGCATGTCTGAGGTTGATTTTAGTGTATATATGAGCTTTCTTGGGGGCGTCTAAGAGGTCGGAAATAAGGGGAAGTGGATAACGGTCCTTCTTTGTGATTCTGTTTAGACCACGAAAGTCTACACAGAGCCACAGGGAGCCGTCCTTCTTGCGTATGAATAGTACTGGTGTGCCGTGTGACGAACGTGAGGGTCGAATGAAGCCCATGTTGAGATGTTCGTCGATGAAGTCTTGTAGTGATTGGAGTTTGGATACTGAGAGGGAGTAAATGGGACCAAGGGGGGGCGAAGTGCCGTCCTCAAGGTTGATCTAAAGATCGTAGGGTCTATGGGGAGCTAGAATTACCACGCTGTTTACTAAAGACATCAGTATTGTCAGCAAGTCGGATTGGGACTCGAAACTCGCTGTAGTCACGGATCCAGTGGCAGTGTGGCGTCATATGAGACGTGGAGCCTGTGTCTAGGTTCCACAAGTCAGTGCTTTGTGGTATGGCAACTGTCTTGGAGAGGAGACTTGCGTGTTCGGCAAATTCAGTCACTGTGGTTCTGCTGACTGGTCCTGTGTTAGTGTTTATTGTGAAGTTTTCTTTAGTTTTGTCTGTATTTTTTTTTTCTGTGCTGGCATGTATCATACCACTGGAGTAGTGTCTGCCCTTCATCTGATACACTGAAGGAGTTATCAGTACAACAAAAAACATCAGAAAGAATAACAGGGTATGGTTATTCTTTCTCATGTTTTTCGTCGTACTGATAACTCCTTCAGCACGTCAGGTTACGTGTCTCTGCTCTGCTTTATCTATAAATCCTCGTCGCAATACGATTCGCGTTCCCATCTGTAGATTCCCCCCTCCGTAATCGGCGACCAACCTCCTATTTGTTTTTGGCGACCCTGTTTTCCTCCCTGGTTGGTCCCGCCACTCTTCGCAAGCCGGCCACGTGTCCCTAAACATCATTCATGTTGGAACGAGTCGGGTCGTAATCCCTTCCATGGTCCAGGTGCGTCCCGCAGTCGACTCTTTTATTATGCCATCAGCTTGCCGGTCACAAAAACAACGGCGAAAAGAACAAGAATTCTCCTCGCGGTTGTTTTAGCGAGCTCACGCTGAGGTCATGGTTGTTATGACTCTTAGTCGCTGGGTAGTAGAGTCATTTGAGTATTGGACATTGAGTTGACTTCAATTCAATATCAAATATGTATAATCACCTTAAATCTGCCTGTAATCATAATTTGTTCCAAATGCATGATGATTGATATCTTGCCTGGTATGCAACCGCAAGGACAGTAGCCCTTACATGTCAGTTCATGTAATGGGCCTGACCAATGCGATTACAAGGCAGGTCCAACAGATATTGTGTTTCAGCATTTGATACAAATTAGGATTACAGACAAAAGGTCATAATACATGTGATGTTCAATTAAAGCCAACCCAATGTCCAAGATTCAAATGATTCTACTACCCAGGGACAAAGAGTAATAAAAACCACAACCTCAGCGATAGCGTGAGATCGCAAAAGCACCCGCAAAGAGAACAAAAATTCTCTTCACAGGGGCCTTAGCGACCGGCAAGCCGGTGGCTTAATAAAAGAGTCAACTGCGGGACACACCTGGACCAGGGACGGGATTACAACCCGAATCGTTCCAAGATGAATGATGATTCAGGGGGACTGTGGCGGTTTGCGAAGAATAGCGGGACCAACTAAGAAGAAAACAGGGTCGCCAAAAACAAATGGGATGTCGGTCGCCGATTACTGAGGGGGGGAATCTACAGATGGGAACGCGAGTCGTATCGCGACGAGGAAGTATATATAAAGCAGAGCAGAGACACGTAACCTGACGCGCTAAAGGAATTATCAGTACGAGGAAAAACATGAAAAACAATAGCCATACCCAATCTAGGTGGGGCGGACGCTCCCACGAAGAAGCGCTGTCAAGTCAGAGGTGTTATAGAGATATACTACTTATCTAGCGGATTCAAGCACAGAGAGAGAAGGTCGAAGATGGTGGTGGTTGCAGATAACAATTGACCCGGGGAGTGGGGCCAGTCTTTTATACAAAACTGCTCATGAGCACGGACCAGCTTAGATAACTTCATCTCGATAGCGAGACCTGTGGTACCAGGCCCCCATGGGCAGCAATGTAGAAACATTTTGTGCTGTCGAGATTGGATCGGATCTGGACCGTGGTGCCCAATAAAGGCAATGCAGGTATCTTAAGACGCATTGCATGCGTGTGACCATCAGAACTATACTGCCCGAAAAAGGCGAGGAAGCCCGGGCTCATCAAGGTTCGAACCGAAACAGAAGATTCGATCACCCTCAAAAGCAAACATCAATTATGTGCACGTGCGCGCGCTCTCCCTGAATATGTGACAAAAAAAAAGTATACTTGATGAGAGACATAGCTATTTCTGGTGCCATGTCCCATGACGGAATCTGGAGGTCGCCCGCCCAAAATGTCAAAAATTAAAGCGCAGCTATCTATCTCCCGAGTTAAACGTTATTATTTAATCAATTGAAAGTGAGCTTCTGCAATATCGTTTAATCGTAAGGTTCTCCATCGTGTTCCGTACGTGTCCGCTTGCCTGGATCGATGGAAAATGTTGAAGAGCGTTTTCACTCCATCCTCAGCCTGATATAATTGAGGAATGGAGAAATAGAAAATGTATGGCTATAACATACCCATGAGGGAGAATGAATCGACATACGGGTGACATCCCCGTGACAGGTCCGGCAAATTCGACCGTGGTGGCAACGGCGGCGCCAGCGGTTGCTGTGGCGGTGGTGAATAGGAGAATAAGGTACTACCGAAGAGCTTTCACACTGGTACATCAATGGCCACTCATGCGGTGGAACGTCAGCTTGATACTAGCAAAAAAGGTAGTATTCAGAATTCAGAGAAGCACAGTGACAAATCTGTATATTTGCTTCACCTCGACTCTCTTTGCCCTGCCTATGCCGCTTTCCACCCAATCAGCCCCTCATCCAAAAAAAAAAAAGAAAAAAAAAGAAAAACGCCCCAGTTCCCGGTCGGGTGGCAAGGTACCCAAACAAACGTAATATCGCCCAACAGGGAAAGTGAACGCGATTTTTAAGAGACGCAGACTGAGCCCTCGGCGCCGCTCCCAGTATAACCGCGGGACATCTCGTAAAAATTTTTGGTTGCGCCCGAACTGCCCTTCCGTACTTCATATGTCAATATATACACTCAGGGAGAGCGGGAGCATGTGCCTCATAATTGATATCTGTTCAATTGAATTTGCTGTTTGCGCTCCACATTTGATAACCCAGGTTCGTTCAGGCTCTTCTCGCACAATTCAGTTCTGAAAGGTCATGATGCAGAGCCCTGTGTCCATCCTGGTGAACGACTGATGTGGAATGGATACAGGGTCCGATACAACGAGATCACCGACAGTTGTGCTATAGATTGAAGGCATTGTGAATGTTGAGAGTTCGAGAAGCTTGGCCTTAGAACCCATACGGTCATAAAATGTCCAGGCGCCAGGCTTGCAAGAGATGGGCGCTGTCAAAATGTGAAACGGCGGCGTGTGGAGGATCTGATAATTCACAGCCTCGTGAGTAGCCTGGGGAAAAGGGGGTCGGTTAAAGTCTTCGGATTCAGGTAACCGTTCTACTAGATTCATGGTCGGCCGTTTTGTAGGATCGTTGTGGATCATGTCAGCTACAAGTTTAGACATGAAATTGAAATTAATGGCACGCTGATAATTGTCGATCTTTCAGATGGTAAAAAAATCCCGTCATGCACACACCTCCAAAAATTCTGTTCTAAGCTCGTTTCCTAGATACTATACATCCGTACCGAAAGGATTCCTAACCTGGTTTTATCCTTCGCCTTGGAATTCGGGGACTGATCTGTCCGCATCAGGAGTGGGCAATTCGCGCGGTGGCATGGCTGCAGGATCAAAACGACGATGTAAACCGAAATCGGCAAGATAATACTTTTGTGGTCGTTGGGTCCATGTAAAATATTTTGCAATCCCATTATATTCTTTATCAAAATGGTTCCCCATAGGGTGAAACCCCTTGGGAAATTTTTTTTTCCCATCCATGAGCATATTCTGTCCAGAACAGTCACTTAGGGAACAATCTATGAGTGACCATCCAGATAGGTGATCACCATATTAGGACTTTGTACTGATCAGCAACATGATGTTTGTACATGAATTGAAGGTCATATATATAACTTGAACTATTGGGATTCAATATATGACAAACCAAAGGCCAGATGGCAAATGTATTTGCAGGTGGCACCAGCTCACAAACATTAGTCACAACACCTAGCATTGATTTACCAGAATGAGCATATGCAATTACCCAGGTTAATATTCTGCAACAACACAGGGCACATTTTCCTCCTTCTTTTCTTCTGGCCAAGAGCTTGGGGTGCTCAGATGCCCAGTATATTACTGGTGTTTTTAGGCCAATGACCTGTTTGTGAAGACATCTGAACAGCCAAAACATAGAAATATATAACCCCATGTGCTGTAGAATATGGTTGATGATAGCTGTTTTTTTTATTTCTCATGTCTAAATTGATGACACACTTGGGATCAAAGGGACAATGGAGCCACTCTTTGGGGTTTTTGGCATGCGTCAGTCACATTGCTGCATATAATCATGGAGTGTCTTGAACATTTTCAGACACCCCGTGATTACGGGCGACATTATGACACGAGGCATCCAAAAAAAAAACAAAGAGCGACTCAAGTCATCACTGGCATCAAGTTGACTGGCACCATCCTGTTTGGAGGAACTGCAACATGAAAAAATTAACTCAGGACAATTGGCACAGACATGGTTGATACTGTAACTTACAGTGGTATATGAGCCGTTGACTTTTTCAACGGCAGTCAAGTGGGGAGTAACATCCCAGTTGTGACATGATTGAAGAGTGGTCACAGCATGGGATGTCAATGGTTGCAACAAGTACGACGCCAACACATTCGAGTCGATGTCCAGTACGATGGTCGAGGTCGATGGAATACGCATTGTCGACATGTCCGCGAAAAAGAACTGGGCCAAGTCCACTCACCAACGCTAAAGAGTTGACCTAATCAAGGTCTACAATGGCAGTCTGAAGGGTGTGTCCGATAGGGCTCGTGATAAAGCTAGGAGTAGAGGTGATGGTGGTTAAGGGAAGAGCATTGAAATGGTGGAGGGAAATTTTAGGAACTTTATAAATTCCGGTGATTGTCGTTTGTTCTCAATAGCACCCACCCGGAGAAGCAAATTTTAATATCTGGAAGTCCGGAGATATAGATGAGTACGTATTATTCACACAAAGTGAATAGAGAAACGCGCCAATATGAACGATTGATATAGTCTTTTATTAATAGCTCACCTCTAGACTATACAAAATATCACGCGCAAGTCCTAGGGCCGGGGGGCCGGGGCTTGTTGTGGTCGTTCATATTTTTATTGGTGTTGCTGCTGGCAGTGTATGCCTAGTGGAGGACCCAACGACAACAAAGGAATGTCCAAGCAAGCCAATAGAAAAAATGGAACACAAATGAGGCAATAATTTGCGAAACATTGTCGCCATCGACATGGGAATAAAATATTGGACCCGTGAACCCCCGAAACTGAATAAGTGATAATAATAATTAGAGGACCTCGGCTAGTTCTTTTGGCCTCGGATAGTTCCTTTCGCCTTTGTGCGCTTCTTTTGACCTCGGGTAGTTCATTTGGGGTTTGGAAAGAACCATGTAAATGCGATGCCTTACAGCACATCAGCGCATACCTACCTGGGGGACATGGGGTCACCAGGGGAAGGTTGTCTGACGCCCGCGATCGTCACCAAGAAGTGAAGTGAATGAAGTACAAACCCTGAATGTGCTAAAACAATTGTTCGGAATTGTCGGACAACAGGAGATCACGGCATCCCCTTCATAGCAAACGCCATAAATCAATACTTGTCTTCTCTCGAGCTCCACGAACCCCTTGGGAAGATTTGACCGCGGAACGTCGTCCCATCCAATAAGGATTGTTCGAGCAGGTTGCGCGGTGGCGAGGTGGGGATTTGGAGGAGGGCGCGAGGGAAGGATGGAGGCAGCCTCAAATTGGCCGATGCATCTAAGGTATGGAAGCGGGTAAATGAGATCACTCGGAATTTCTATATCAAAGTGTTTGGAGTCATCAGCGCCAACCTGACACAGGATCAGACTATTCTGGTAAGATACACCATTGATTTAGAACAGTGAGAAGGCGGCTGGGACGTGATGCGCGATTCAAGTTCTTTCGACCCTTGCTGGGCGTTCCGGGCAGCGCGAGTCAAGATCAGATTCCGGGCTTGTTGGGGTTGCAACTGAAGGAAGCGACATGCAAGCCAAACCTTGTGTGCTAGATTGGGAAAGGGCTGCGCATCTCCGTACCTTCCTGATGGAGGTTATTTGTAATATGCGCGTCAAATGTGCCCATTTGAAACTCCACCGTTCCGTATATAAAGCTTCCACTGTGCTTCACTTAAACCCTCACACCTACCAGCCCACCGTCTCTTGTCTCGCTCTGTTCAGCTCGTTTTCCACCTT
>QLPI01015856.1:0-13969 GCA_003314275.1 Chroogomphus rutilus | reverse complement strand
GTGCCGGGGAGCGTCATGCGGTCGGTGTCAATGATGGAACAGTACGTTCATTTACACTTCAGGTACCATCGCGGGTAGGTGGCAGGTCAGCAGGGATCAGGTACGCGTAATCGCTAAAGCCACATACATGCAACATGGAACAGACGACCGGGGAGCGTCATGCAGTCGGAGTCGATGATGGAACAGTACGTTCATTTACACTTCAGGTACCACCGCGGGTAGGTGGCAGGTCAGCAGGGATCAGGTACGCGTAATCGCTAAAGCCACATACATGCAATATGGAAATGAGAGGCCTAGCTGTGAATGAAGCGCGGGAATCAGAGGCGTCTGGGAAGTCAGGTGAGATTGCAGTGAGCTTATTAGGGTGTCCACTGTCGTGGCCATAGTGTATGCCAGAAAAGACGCGACACAGTTTCTAGTCACGTCATCCGTTCACGGCACCTTGTCACTGTGACCGTGTCGTTCTTTTTCCCAACAAAAGCTGGTCCAACTTAGGAATAGCTATCATATATAATTCTGCATATCCCATCAGTTGTGTTGGCCGTGTTTTATCGCCCACCTTTGCATTTTTGGTGGTATAGCTAACGTCTTTTCACTACTGTACCGTCACTTGCTTTGATTCACCTTGCTTCTACTTGAAGCTAGCATCTATCTACATATGTGAGAATGTTCGTTCGGAGAACGTATGGTGGAGAGAGCGCCACTTATTCACAAAACTTGCATGTTATATTGCAGTATCCCAGTCTTTTTATCACAGCAGCGGGGGCTTATTCGCATGATAAATAGCCAACAAATGTCGAATTCTCTATTACACTTCTCCTATCTCGCATCTTAGCAATTTAGTGCCGCAACCGAACTCTTCCAGATGCGATGAAAACAGCCCGTTACGCGTCAAAACCCAGGAAGGAGAGGAAAGCGTACGACTCCCGATGCCGACCAGTATACCTCACCCACGAAGCTATGTTTTTGATCCAAGATTTTCTGTTAGAGCGGAATTTTGTCACCGAGTCCGACATCTTGGACATCTGTCCCCCGTCGAGCAAATTTATTGGTTGTAGGCTGGTCTACAAGTCATATATCATTCTTGACATTAATTTGACATTAAACACTGCTTTTGTTCCTGGTTACTAACCCTAAAAAAACAATGTTAAGATCGATAACATGTCCAGTTTGTCCACACAAAAAAATGAAGCAAAAATAACATACATGTCCAGATACAACTCAACGGTCCCTCCTCTCTTTATACGGCGGTGGCAGTTCTACCACGTCCGCGATATCCTCATGTTGGTAAACTCTGTTTTGAGGCGCAGGAGGAGCCACTGGTCCCTGCATTTCGTCCCGAGTCTCATCCCTCGCAACTGCAAGCACTCCTGATGACGGTCCTGCCTCAGCAGTGCTCGGGTCGGACTCAACGGTAGGACCTGAATAGGCTGCATAAGCTGCGCCTATCTGTGGCTCGACTGCCGAAGGGCCTATGCTCTCCAACGGACTGGTAGGTGTCGAGGCCCTGCCAGATGAATCAAACGACGAGAGAGTACTTGAAGGTAGTGGCGAGAGTACAGTCGGTGCTGTGTTTTGTTCCAACCCAAGTCCTTCTTGAGCCATGTTGGTACTGACGGCGGCATTCCTTCCAGGACGAAGCGCTTTATTCCTTCGCCGCGTGAAAAAGCCAAGAGCGCACAAGACAAGCAGCAGGAAGGCCGTCCCACAGCCAACTACGATGCCCACAAGCGTAGTTACGGAGAGTGACCCGGTTGAAGAACTGTCGGTTGAGGACGAAGAGGGCGAAGCAGAAGAAGAAGTTTGATTTGAGAACGAAGAGGGCGAAGCAGAAGAAGAAGTTTGATTTGAAGACGAAGAGGGCGAAGCAGAAGAAGAAGTTTGATTCCTGGATGATTGTGATCTGCTATCACTCTCTGTTGATGGTAGACCTCCGCAAGTCAAGTCTGTGTTGCCAAACGTTGTAATGAGATTGGTTGAGCCAGCATAGACACCATTGCTGCACAAACTTGGGATCAGCTCCAATCATCGACGAGTCAAAACAAAACTTACCCATCGCTGACGGAACCTATAGCAAAGCACAATTTAGACGAGTTCAAGTCAATATCAACCGAACATACAAATTATTTGTGTATTGGGGGCCGCACGATTCACCCAGTCTAAAGTATCAAACGTGTTCCCCAGAGTAAAGTTAATCGTGAGATCGGAGCCAACTCCGGCAATGCTGATGGTGTATGGCTTTGTGCCCCCGGACATCTTGAACGTTAATACATCACAGCTCGTGATAGACTTTGTCGCGTTAGTCGTTAACGACACAGAAGAAGATGGATTTGAGGCATGGCATGCCGTGCCCGAGCCAGCTAGAGAGCAGATTGTTATTACTCATTCATGTGGCGAGAAATGTGTCACTCACGAACTACGGTGTAAAGCCATGGTGAAATCCCACCTGCATTCCCTGCTGCATCAGTCATGCTAAGAACCAATTGCGATTCTAAGAACTTGCATTGTTGAGACACCGTTCAAACACGCAGCATAACTGTACTTACGCGATGCATGGTCCACAATCCAAGTTAAATTATTTGGGTCAGAACCGAGTGTCTGTACTGTAGGGATCCCTCCCGCCTCGTATGCAATAAGGGAATAGGGTGGTCTAGGGGTGATATCGCCCTCCGATGGGAAGACAACAATTTGTAATCGTGCACACTCGGGCAACCTCAGGTTGGTGGGCTACATGCAAGAATATAAGAAATGTACAACTGACCATAGACATCGTTTGCGTACCGATAGCGTCTTGAACCCCCATAGGAAAGACAACTGAATATTGGCCTGCTGGCCATTTGCAGTCGCTACCCAAAGTCCCAGGGCCAAACATCGTAAACTTCTGGCCGCTTGGTGTAGTGATGTTGAAACCATGGGTAAAAAAGAATGTCAAATCAGAACAAAACAGGCGTTACGGTGGTAGCCGTAAAGGTATAGAAGAAATTGCTTTTATGGTAGCTGAGCCGATTGAGCGGAGAGCAACACAGCCTATCTGCATCCATCACGGAACACACCGTCGCCTACTGGCACTCGGCAGCGTGCAACAAGTGGAAAAAAAGCTGATCTCCGAAAGTGGTTTGGTATTCCCACCGTAAAGAAATCTAATTGGGGTATCTGAGGAAATCTACAATTCCTGGAAATACGATAACTTTCTCGCATCCCTTGTAACAAATCAGTGCTCGAAATGGATTTCATCGTGAAATTTAAGAAAACAATACAGTGACTATTTGTCTAGACAGCTACGGGATAGTTCGTGTAACCCACTGAAAGGTCAACGCCAGCCTGGTATGGTAATGAGGATGAGACTTTAAAATAGTTCCTTAATAAAAGGTAACTATACGTCTCCTTGAGCGGCATCCCAATGTCATTGTATCCCCCTGCGGGATTCAGGTGTTGAATTTTGGTGGTGCTGTGCAAGGACCGCGGAAAAGAGCAACTGTTTGGCTTGAGCGGAGGTAATGGCTCGTTGCAATCAGATGAGGAATTACAAATCGTGCGTGACTAATGTGACATGGCAACCAATGTACAGATGCCGGTCAAAATATTCCAACATCAGCTTCACAGCTACTCTGTCGGCACCCCACACCGCAATCAGGGCCTTCACGACTTCGAGGCAGAACCTCCCACGATTTTCGACACTACCACCCCACTGGTCCGTTCTAAGGTTGGCTGTGCAGTCCAAAAACTGTTGCACCAGGTATCCATTCGCGGCGTGTACTGTAGGTTGTCTCATGAGCGAAAGCACAGAAATATGAGGTAACATAAATTCCTACATTCGACACCATCGAAACCAGCCTTTTTAGCTTTCAATCCCGCATTCTTGTATGCTTCGATGAATGACCCACGGGTCAGGGATAGGAGTCGGCTAGTATCGTCTAAAATATGAGATTATCGTCTTTAGTGAATGAGAATACCACAGTCACATATCCAGGTTTGCCGGCCAAAAAGCGGAATTTCCCCCCACGTGCGGAGATCGCGGAACGTCCCCACACGGGCTGTAAGTGAATCACAAAGTCAGACGTGATATGAAAGCCAACGTGCGTGAAACTGTCCGCACCTGTCCTGACGCTGTCTGTTCAGGCATATCTGGGTGATTGACACGACCAACTAGTGAACAGCAGATGTCAGCTCTGGGCAGCACACTAAGAGACACTTTGACTGACCATGCCATAGCTGAACGAATATCCGACTGCCTGCCTGGTGAACTGCTTCTGTAATTCTCCTCCAGCCTTGAACATGATCATCGTTCCATATGCCTCGAACATATCCCCATTCCGTTCTACAAACTCACTGATTAAATACCGGTACAACATGAAATCATTATAAGGGAGGTAATCGTCACCCTAGACGCGAAATGATGGTTCCCTCACTGACTATTAATCCAACCCCGCCCTTCGCACGCTGGGTGTAGTATTCGAGCATGGTATCGTTGGGAATATCGCATGGCAATGCCCTGCTTCGCGTCATTGCCGACATCACATTCCCTACTCAACGCAGCAAGGAATCAGCTAGAGCAGGAAATATTATCTTTAGCAATTGGAAACATACCGTTGCGAAGGGTAATCGGGCCCAGCCCGAGTAGAGAATTAAGACCAGGCATATCTATGCATGCTGTTATTGTAGTAGTTTAGTAGTTTTTATGAGTGATTGTGAGGAATGCCATGTACAGCAGCAAGCCTCTTTTTACGAGTCCCACGTCCCGATATCGGTTTAAATTTCCAATTTCGCTCCGTGATCGGTAAGCCTTGAGCACGGACATCTTGTCGATTTGAGAAACATAAGTCCACGACGACGCAACGGGTGGTTACTGCTATGTTGTAGCAAGTCCCTCATGACAGAGTTGTATCTTCTGTTCTAGAATTTTCGTCGCTGACGATGAAGATAATGGCAGGGTAGAATTAGACTTGCACCATGATATTAGTTAGGTTCGCTCTTCTCTCCGCCACCTTAACTCATTATCCCGACAGATGTTAAAGAGCCCATCCACCTCCCCATCATTCTACCAGCAACCTGGTCTAGAAAACCAGCAGGGCACATACTAAGCCTTGGAATCATACCCACGAACTTAACAATATTCACATCGATTACATCCAATCAGCCGGTGACAGCGGCCGCTTCCACATCCCAATATCCGTTGGTTACCGCACGGGGACTAGACTCCAACCTCGCTCCTCCTCTAACGACAACTGTGCCACAGACGTGCACTTACCCTCTAAATAACTTAGTGGTGCCGGAGCGATGCTGCGGGAGTCTTGGAGTAAATACTATGCACGGTTATTAATTGTAAGGCAACGGTGCAGTTGGCTTATTTGTATTATACCGCACAATGGTACACAGCATTGTGTCTATGTGCAGGACCCCACTGGAAACTTCCATCAAGAACGCGCTTACTATGTTATCTGGTATTTCATTATATACATCCTGCAATTTGGATGTCACTCTATGATCTTGAACAGGCTTGTCACTCCTCGTCTAGCTATGTCAATAAACGCCTGTGACGACTCATCCGGCCAGTTTTTATCTGAGGATGACGCTCAACTCACTACTCATGCTCACCTAAGCTTGGAATCGACTTCAATGCTCACTGTTTTCACCGTCACTAGGTGTATATATGTGCTGGTTCCAGAGATCAGTTTGTAGTTCATGCATATATTAAGGTTTCTCATTTACTTAAATCATTTAGTATCTGCATTTCCTACAAGCAGTAGGTTATATTGTTATTTTTTGAGATTACCAAAGAAGTGGCTTTTACACCGCGTCTTTCGCTGACCATTGTAAGTCAATAGAATGTGATTGAAGTTTGCGTGTGTGCCTGCGTTTGAGGGCTCAGCTTCATGTTCATAGTCTTCACGTGCAATAACATCTCCATCCGCATCCAGGCGCTCGATCACACCATCTGGCCATACATACGTCCTTGCAGACTCTTCAGAGCGCCATCTTTCAAGACGACTTTCAGAAGGTGTACTGCCTGCTCCCACGGCACCCCCGGCTGCTCCTCTCCCACGTCGCGGTTGGCCCCAAGAATATCTCCAACCGTCCCCCGAGTCCTGCCATTTCCCGGTTGCTCCTTCAGTGCATCTACCAGCTATGTCCCCGGATGCTCCCTTTGCAGACAACCTTAGTGCCCAGGCATGGCTGCCCCAATCGCCGACCAGATTAGCATTCGTCCACCCTTCCCCGCATGATCCTCCGTCTGCTCCTTCATCAGTTTCCTCAGCTGCTCTCCAACCCTCATTTGTCGTCCAAGGACGCCTCTGCCTCTGCACTCGATGGGGCATCCACCAATTCGCCTCAGCCCCCAAACCTTCTACACCAACTGCTCTAGACTCCAAAGTATCATTGCAAATGCCCCATGCCTCTGCAAACAACTCCTCAGGTCTTGCCGTCATGTGGTTCACATTGAGGCCGTTATTGTACCAGGACCCACGGACGACAACCGGGGGTGCGTTTCGGGGTGTTCATGGGTGATGGTTTTGGAATCGTCCAGAGTATTCGTCTCGTGAAGGGTCTCGTGGTGCTACAGTGGGAGCAGATACTGATGAAGAAAACCCACGGGAGGTAGGCGATCGCGATCGCGACCGTGACTGCGGCCGAACGGAGGTGGTGTCAGATGAATTGAAGCGGACGAGGTGTACCAAGGCGGACATGAGACGCGCAGACGACTGTGATGCTTCCCGCCCAGGGGTCATTACTTGGAGTCTCGCAGGTGGTGCCGGGCCTAGGTCTGAGGCAGATGTAGATACAGGAGCAAAATCTCGTCGAGGCCTCTGCCTCTGTGGGGGCACCAGCCGTACTTCGTTTATCGGCTCATTATCGGTCCCGGTCCAATTCAACGTTTGCCTCTCCTCCTCCTCCAACAGCCCCATAATGTCTTCACGCCGTTGCGTGTCCGGCGTTTGTGGTATCATATGTCCTGGTCCTAGTCCTTCCCTCACCCTGTTCGACCGCGCTTGTCCGCTACCCCTGGTCTGTTGCAAGGTTCTCGCCGGTCTTCCTGCATGCTACTCACTCCATCCCGATCCGTCTGGCCATTATTCACTGCTGTTGTGTCCGATAATTCCCCGCCTTGGGTCTCTCCCGCTGGGGCTTCGGTCTCCGTATACGTACTGATGTTCGGCTCGGACGTGCCATCTTATTGAATGGCAGGCTCAGAAGGGGGGGTATCCCCGTCACTGTCCCTTGCGCTGACGACCCCACTCATACCCACATCCACCACCAGCTCCGTCTGAACCTCCAGCAGCAGCAGCTGTGATTCTGGCTGAGTCTCGGTGTCCGCTGTCTCTGGCAGATTGCTGCTCAGCTCAGGAGTAACGTCCCGCATTACAACGAACGTCGAATCATCCTCTGCCCAGGGCAGGCGTGGCGAGCTCCGCATCGCCGTCTCCTCCAGCTGCGACTGCGTTGCCCACATCCGACTCTGCGTGCGCATATGCATTCTGGCCAAGAGCCAAAGTTTGTTCCACAGCAGCACTGCCAGACAACACACCTGCACTCCTCTGCACATCCCCCTCGCCTCCAGACTTATTCTCGCTCCTGGCCGCCCTCGCAGCAACTAGCTTTCCCACATCAGGAAAGATGAAAACACGATGCGTTGAAGGGTCGAACGTGCGTGCGTCGATGACGTGGATGTTTGTCGTATTCTGTAAAGGAATGATTTAGCGATGGTCTGAGATTAAATTTACAATGAGAGTAGAAAAAAAATGAAATGAAGAGTGATTAAAACTTTCAATATCTATGTAATGAAAAATCCCCCGACTAAGAAAACTCACCTCAATAAAAACGCACAATTCCCAGCACTAAACCTCACATTCCTCATCCCGCTGTCAGGCCCATTCGCTTCAGAGCCACCAAAACCAAAACCAATCATGCCGCTGCCACTATGAAACGCTGTCATCTGTGTCAACGAACTCGTTCGTACTTGTGACCGTCTGTATGAATACATTGTTGACGAGTTGTGTGTGGACAATCGTGTTAGGGTTCCTCGAGGTGGGAGAATGAGGAGATCAAGTGACGGATATGTGGTGTGGAGGGCGAGGGTAGATTGGGAATGCGGGGTTGTGTGTGGATGCTGATGAGAATGGAGGTTGTGGAGGTGTGGGATCCAGGACTGTGGTTGTGGCCAGCGATCCAGTGGACGATTCGACAGTTTCAGGAGCGGGCACAGGGTCCGCAGGGGGAATCATTGTGACATTATGAGAAGCAGGAGAAGTAGTTGCTTGTTCAGAGTTTAACACAGTGCTTGCCCTCGCAGAACCGGAGGAGCCGCCGTCGTCCGTGTCAACTCCGCTCCTGTTAAAAGTCAGGCAATGCTGTCCGTGGAGAGCGGATTTTGGAGAAAGGCCGCAGTGACAAGCATATTGTGTCTTGCCGACCTCTCCTCCTTGCTGAGCAGATCATGAAACGCCCTCCTCCTGGTGTCGATTGTGTCAGGCACGTCCCTCTGGCCACATTTCGTACCGAAGCTTGTTTGAATAATCTATCTGACTGTTCAAAACTCTTGGACTGAGTTCAGTTGGCCATGGAGTCCTGAACCCAAAATATCCGTGCCTGTTCTCAATATCTAACATTAATTAATGTCAAATGAGTAAACTATGAGAGCCGCCCAGAGGAAGCTAGATTAATAATAAAATTTAGGAGAACAATACTATGTTTTTCAGCTGTATATGATATATTGGAAAAGAAATTAGAGCTGGACAGGATTAAGATCTACAATAACAACCTGGCCTGAAGGATATCCAAAACATGCTTTGGATTTAGAGAATGAATGTGGGAAAAAGCCACGAAGCTCAGGGGGGAAATAGCAAGGTACCAACGGAGAGTCTGTAAGAATCCAGTCCTTATTGAAAGATACAGACACAAGATGCTCATCTGGGGCAACCAGTTGAAATTCACCTGGGAAGATGTGGGTGACTCGGCTTCCGTCTGCCAATGCTATGGATGCGGATTCGGCCAATGGAGTCGATTCACCGGTGATCAAATTCCAGATACAAACTGAATCATATATTGCACCTGAGACGACTCGCGTTCCACCAAACAAGAAGGCAATGGATGTGACATAAACATGATCTCCCTGGAGTATATGCTCTGGTATCCCAGTAGTCGTATTCCATATCCGGACTGAGCCGTCTTCCGAGCCAGACACAACATGTGCGCCATCAGCCGAGAATGCAACACACCGCACGCTATCTGAATGTCCCTCAAGTATGTCCTTCACCTTCCATGTTGTGGCATTCCAAATCCGGAGAGAGTGGTCCTTTGAACCAGAAACCACACGTGTCCCATCGGGTGAAAATGCAACGCACCGCACCCAATCTGAATGGCCCTTCAGTCTGTGCTTTAACTTGCCTGTAGCAACACTCCATATCCGCACCGACTTGTCGACCGAACCAGACGCGATTCGCTTCCCATCAGGGGAGAAGGACACACAATACACTTCACCAGCATGACCCTCGAGCACACGATCCACCTCTCCAGTGCTGGCATTCCAGACCCGAATTGAGTTGTCTGCTGACCCAGAAACGACCCGTGCGCCATCAGGCGAGAATGCTACTGACCACACCTCACTGGAATGTCCCGACAGTCGGCGATTTCTCTTGCCCGGAATCACATGCAAAATATGGGATATTTTGGATGAGATCCGTGTTCTTTCACGTGAGACTGTGCCTGATCCGCGTTCTGTCTCCAATTCGCTGACATTCCAAATCCGGACAGAGCAATCCACCGACCCAGAGACGATGCGTGTCCCGTCCCAAGAGAATGCAACAGACCGGACTCCACTGGCATGTCCCTTCAGCACGTAGTCTAATCTTCTCGTCCCCGCATTCAAGATGCCGATCGAAGAGTCACCCATGCCAGCCACGATTCGTGTCCCGTCACACGAGAAGGCAACAGATAACACCGCAGTCGGATTTACCTCCACGATGTGCTCCATCTCCCCGCTGGTAGCATTCCAGAGGCGGACTGACTTGTCGTTGGAACCAGAGACCACACGTGACCCGTCGGGGGAGAAAGCGACAGAGAACACCCAATGTGAATGACCCTCCAATATGCGCTCTATCTCTCCCTTTTCTCCATTCCAGATTCGCACTGTCTGATCATACGACCCAGACACGACACGTGTTCCATCGGGCGAGAAAGCCACAGACTGTACCCAATCGGAATGCCCCTCTAGTTCCCGCTCTGTTTCCCCTGCAGCCACACTCCAGATCCGGATGGACTTCCACGACCCAGACACAACACGCATCCCGTCAGGTGAGAGAGCAACAGACAGCACCGAATCCGAATGTCCCTCATATATGTGCACCGTCACTCCTGTATTTGCATCCCAGATCCGCACTGACGCGTCATGCGAACCCGACACGACACGTGTCCCATCACCTGAGATGGCAATACATTGCACCCTGTCTGAATGCCCCACCAGTATGCGTTCCAACTCGCCTGTAGCCGTGTTCCAGATACGAACAGACTTGTCGTCTGACCCAGATACAACTCGGCTGCCGTCACTAGAGAACATCACAGAGAATACATCTCCACGGTGTCTCATGACATGCTCGGATGTCAGCCCCCATGAATCCGCGAGACCCACGACGACTTTAGCTTGAGGTCTGCTGCATAAGGATGTCGCATATTTCTGTCGGAGTAGGGACTGTTTAGGAATCCATGTCAACGCCGAGCGATAGGTGTGGAGGCAGTGGTGGCTGATTGCCTCAAATCCCATCTGGAGGCATCTACGAGCATCATCAAACAGCAACCCATGATTGTTGTGAATTATCGGATATTTCTGGCAAATTGGTGAGCTAGAATTCATGTCCAATCGGTGAACTCACTGATATCGCCTCTTTTGCCTTGCGAAGGGACTTGACTCCGGATTCCAGTTCGCCAAATGCACTGAGGCACTCGAACCAATGCAAGAGATGGTTATCGGCAAATTCAGAAACAGCACCGAGCATCGTTGACGATTCAGCAGGGGACAACACCTCTAGAAAATGAAATCCCCAATGCACACAGGAGTATCGGAGGGCCTCCGGAATGACGTCAGGATTTATGATTTCATGGGGGAGTATCCCAATATTGCCATCGTCCAAGTCGCAAATATTACGACGAAGCGAATTATTCATATGTTCAAGACAGTTGATGGCCAATTGATGGTGTGCATCCGATATATCTACCCTGTGTACTGGGCAGCGCTTGGGATCCACGATGAATTCACGGAATGAGGCATGAAAGATGTTGACCAGTCCATCATTGGTAGAGGGAATATGGATTACCGCACGAAATCCAGATAGGTCAATCTCAACCTGATCGCATGTCTTCCCTAACAAAGAAGCAATCCCAGAGATGGACAATTGGGTTTGAACACAGACCACCACGGCAAGCAAACCATGTCTCTCCATCTTTTCTTTGTCAATCACAAGATTCCTGAATGCTTCGTTCATAATCAAATTGTAGAAACTGTCCAGAGACGGGAGAGGCAACACCGATCGTGTAAGTTCAGTTATACGCGCCGTGGGATTTACGTTCGTGTCATCGATAAACCGCACCGCAGTCGCAGCGTATATGAATAATCCATCCGATTGGTCAAGAAGACTCTTTACCTCAGGTTCGGTTGGCCAGGGAAGGTTAGGCTGAGAATATCCGTGCTTCGTCGCGATATTGGACAGTGAAGATCTCAGGTACGTTTCAATATCGGTTTGTTCGTCGTCTGTTAATGATCCTTTGTGTAGGGAAAATTCCTGAAGAGAATATTCAGGACTGTGATGGAAGGACGCGGTGATCCAGGTCTCAGGTCGACTTGTAATGAGGAACTTCAGAGGTACATCCACTACACTGTCGAGGATTGTCTTTATCAACAGTTCTACTCTCCTAGGTTCTGAGCATTCGTCCAAGGCATCCATAACAACAACATTAGCAAGTAGATGTTGACTTTCTGCAAGAAGCTTAATGGGCTCTATCACTAGAGACTTGAACTGGTCAGAAAGTGAGTGGAGATCAGCCCTATCAGGTGTATTCATGAGGAGATCATGCAGGACTGCTCGGATCCCGGGGTTAGACCGAGCAAGCATATTGGCAATTGTAGGGATGATCCGTGTTGCATCAGCTAATGCTGCACTTGAGCGGGAACAAAAGAAACTGGCTCCAAGGATCTCCTGCTCATTCAAATGCTGGCTGAGAGTGTGAGCAATGCTTGTCTTTCCTGTTCCAAGCTGTCCATTTAGCCAGTAGACCTTTGGAGCTGAAGCATCGCGCGCCCATCTCTCGAGGTCATCCAATATCCGTACACGCGTGTTCTCCATGCACCCGGGGTGTTGGACATCTTCAGCGGCGTTGCGTGTGTTATAGGATGCCCTTTCAGCAGGTTTGAGCAAGCCTAACACATCGACTGGAGGGTCTAAAAAAATGAGTCTAGGCGTGAAAGGCCCTAAGTGAATGCCGCACTCACTATTGATCATCTGAATATGCACATCACCTTTTGAGTCTGCAATAGACAAACAAAATGTATCAGCTCTTCAAGTCTGAGTCATTGTTCAACAAGCATGCTCACTGATGGTGACATTTTTCCAGTCAAGGTTGTTGCCCCCCGACGAAGACGTAGATTGTGGATTGGAGTGCACGAGTTCGGACATGAGAGT
Source organism: Chroogomphus rutilus (assembly GCA_003314275.1). Taxonomy (NCBI): domain Eukaryota; kingdom Fungi; phylum Basidiomycota; class Agaricomycetes; order Boletales; family Gomphidiaceae; genus Chroogomphus; species Chroogomphus rutilus. The sequence goes on along the minus strand of QLPI01015856.1, from coordinate 1,301 downwards.
GTTGGGCAGTTGGCTTAAACGATGCTGGTGTCGATGGGCCGAACGAAGAGATGTGGGTGTGTGCCCTATGAGTTCCCAGGCCAAGGCGATGCCAGCGTTAGATTGACAGCTGGCGAATAGAATTGTGCGCGTGGCTATACTCATGACAGGTTCAAATATAACGCGTCCATTCCAGTGTTTAGCACCGGTCTGGTACCCCATATATTTTGGTTCTCAAGGCTGCTGACTCTGATTTGCTGTGCCTCTGAAGATTTTTTTCCATCCAACAGCCTCCATTACACACGCAAGTTGAACAAGGGTATGCTGTCACACCTCAGGATTTGGAAGGAATATCAGATTCTTACAACTGTTTTGTCCTCAGTTATAACCATTAATGAGTTCACGGATGAGACATATGGTATTGGAGAGACCAAAGTTGCTGATTCCACTCAAACCTGCAACCGAGTGTCAGTTTTATCTCTGGGGATGAAGCAGAGAGCTGACATACTATGAATATTAAACGCATAGGCCATTGGAACACCTATACATATTAATAATGAATGCCCATTTTACAAAACTCCCTCCTAATGACAAGATAAGATTCCTTTCTTTGTTAAACCTTATGATGTGGTCCACAAGTAAAATCATGATTCCTGCCGCTGAACCCAAGAATGGGTGTCTTTATGTCTTTCTGCGTTGGAAGGACACACCTCCAAAGTAACGAGATTGTTGTATAGCTGAGAGTTGTCCCGGTGTAAGGTGTTCCATGAAAATTGTAACGTCTAATAGATTGAGAATCTACAACCCGAAATAAAAATCAAGGCTAACTGAGATCAGCCTGCAAGGGTGAAAATCAGCAATAACAGGGAATTGATGTCGAAGAACCACTGTTTCTTATTTTACTCTGTATCATGCCTGATAGAACAGTTTCAGCCAACGGCTGAGGGTATGGAAACATAAACTCCATAGCCTGTGAGTATGGTCAAGAGTTTCCTCGAAATGTGCAACATTTCGTCGGACTATGGAGTTAAACTACCCCCTGGAGCATTACGCCGCTTGTATTTTTTTTCGACGCATCTCTCCTTCCTGTTTTCCCGATGCCTTTGTTGCTTGTTTGATCTCTGTCAATTCTCCTCGATGCTTCTCTTTCGTGCACTCTTTGCCTTTCCCCCAGTATTATTTTATTCCTTCTCTGCCTCCTCATGAATGGCTATTCTGCACACTCCATTACCTTATTCAACACTTATTAAACCGGGTGACATTGATTATTTCTTCTACTTCACTTCCTCATTTCTGCTGCTCCCGACTCTTGACCCGTAGTC
>QLPI01015852.1:0-29310 GCA_003314275.1 Chroogomphus rutilus | reverse complement strand
TGTCCCCTGACACTACTTATATAGGTTAAGAGGCGACATGTCGAATAAGGAATGTGGAACAATAAGGTATACAGAGCATGTGGAGATATTGTCCACAACGAGTAAAATTAGAATGAAGGAATGTAACTGGGGATAGGACAATAGAGATAGAATAATAGGAATGTGGTCAAGGATAGGACAATAGAGAGTGCCTGACTATAAGACAATGGTTGTGGCCGAGGATAAAACAAGGACAGGATGTCCCAAGGTAAGGCGGATCGAGGAATAAGGGGCAGACATGGTAGGATTAATAGATGGGAAGAGGCCAAGAGTGGACAAAGGATGGGAGTGAGGAATGTGGACAGTGGATGTGCCAAGCCAAGACCGATGCACCAAGTGACTTGTATATGGCTTGGACCTGGTGCGTGGATGTAAACTGACTTGTATATGGCTTGGACACTGGTGCGTGGATGTAAACTGACTGTTTGGTCAGCACTGCCGAATTTCCAGAAACTCGGTACGTGTACTTGACACCAACCATTAATCCTATCCTGTCTGCTCCTTATTCCTTGACCCACCTTACCTTGGGACATTCTGTCCTTGTGTTTTCCTTGGCCATGACCCTATTGTTTTATAGTCAGTCACTCCCTATTGTCATATTCTTGGCCACATTCCTATTATCTTGTTTTCATTATTCTTCTCTCATTTACATTCCTTTGTTTATTCTTGATCATTGTGGACAATACCCCCACATGCTCTGCATACCTTATTGTTCTTCATTCCTTATTCCACATCCCACCTCTTAAACTATATAAGTAGCGCATGGATGTACATACTTCCTCATTCTGGGTATCGACTAGGCTTAGGCCCCTTTACCTTCCTTTCCTCTGTTAAGTCCTCTACTTGGGCCAACATCTTGGCACTCTCCCGAGTATCCCTTCTGTTCCAAATTGGTAGCATGCATGGAAAGTAGGATGCAATGCATGAGTACATTGAAGCCAAAGCCACTACTTTTGGCCTGCAGGACTTGGCCGCTTTCCGCCAGCATCTTTGGCATTAACAAAGCTTGACATGATCACAAGACCTTTTTTCCTAGTCTCTCACCCTCCCCTTTCAATCAAGTAAACAATAGTCTATTATATTTTAAGAAATGTGAGTATATAAATATAATAAATGAAGGGACAAGTTACTTGTCCCTGAACTAGTCTATGTATAAATATAACCAAGGAGGGCCTAACATTAACAAATTCACTAATGCTGCAGACCAGAACAATTGAATTCTGGACTAACAATGGAGGTGTTATACCACATAAGGTGTTCTGACAATAAGGTGATTATGTTGTGCGAAATGGAATAATCCCTAATTGCTAGTTTAATCTATACACACCCTGTTTACTTCTAATATTCAATATGAGTAACATCTGATTGTTTGATAATTCACCAAGATTTAACAGGCACTAAGAAGTATAAACCCAACTTATGAAAGACCACCCACTTTAGGTCTAACCATGAGTTCTGTGTCTTGCTCAATTGCTGGTACAAGAGTACTGGGAATGTTTCCAAGCAAGGAAATACTTTAATAAATGGAAATCTTCAATAAAACTCTTATAACCCAAGCCCAAGTTGTATTAGATATGGACTGAGCCATCACATGTCCCAGACATGATGCTCATACTATCAGGAGAGAATGCAACAGACAACACCAAATCTGTATCTCCTGCTAGTTGGTGCTCCAACTTCCAGGTATCCATATTCCACACACAGATTTAGGTGTCATCAGAGCCAGAGATTACACATGTCCCATCACCCATCACTTGAGAACGCAACCGAGGTCACCTCCATTGAATGTCCCTTGAGTCTATGCTCAACTGTCCCCGTAGTGGTATGCCATATGCAAATAGTATTGTCTCCCATGCCAGACCCCACATATTTCTCATCAGGAGAGACCACAATAGACCACACCAGTGAATCAAATTCTTGTATGTGCTTTGTCTCCCATGTGGTGATGGCCCATACCTTAACAGTGAAACTATTAAAATCAGAGCCAAAAACAAAACTTGTCCCATCAAGGGAGAAGGTAACCATATGAACACTATTTGAATGTCCCTGGAGTATGTGCTCTACTTCCCCTGTTCTTGTGTCTCAAATTCGAATCGAGGTGTGGTTCAAGCCAGACATGATGTGTAACCCATCTGGTGAGAAAGCAACTGACCCCACTTCCTGTGAATGTCTGACCAGTATATGCTCGATATCCCCCATAGTGACATTCCATATATGAACTGCAGAGTCTTCACACCCAGACATGACACAACATGTGTCCCATCTGGCGAGAGGGCAATGGAGCATACAGCAAAAGGGTGTTTCATGACATGCTCGAATGAGTTCCATGAGTCCAGGTTACTGACCACAACTCTTGGTAAGCTATCAAACAATGTCGAATACAGATCTCTGATCAATGCTCATTTGGGGATCCATGCCAGGGTTGAGCCATACATGTTGAGGCAGTCATGTTTCATCACTTCAAATGCCATCTCTAGGTAACAATGGGCATCCCCAAGTAGCAATGTGTGGTGAGATGAGAGGCAGAGCAGTTAGGGGATCAGGGAGGAATTGGAAGGAGAAATGGGGCTGGGAGCACATAGGAGTGCATATATGCCGAGAAAGGACTTAGAGACATATTTAGGAACAATGTTATGGCCCATGCCGCCAATAAATCCACATTAAACCCCACAACCACCCGCACCATTTCCGGGACCTTTCCAACTGCTCAAAGCCTGGATAACCGCTTTCTGATATTCCGATGCATCAATCCGAGGTTCCACATTTCTGAACCTTTGAAGATTCCGAAGCCAAGGTTCCACTCTTTTGATAACCGATGTGCAGGATCATCGCATACCCCACTCCCTTGTTTTTTGTTTCTATATTGCCCCTTGTACTCTCTTCCCCCCCTGTCTTTACTCGGCAAAAGATAGTACAAAGACTAGATACATGTATATAAGTCACCAGTCAACTGGACTATTCACCTGTACAAAAAAAAATATCGACTTAATTCTGTATCGTAGTTTCCGATTCAGTTCCGGTAAACTTCCGAGTTTCCGAAATTAGGGACAGACGATTGAGGAGGGCGCAACACATAAGTTGAAGCCAAGTCCCTACAACCTTGAACCACTCATGTCACCCTATACTGTGAACAGCCTTAAGACCCCCGGCACTTTCTATCTTTCCATCCCCATTCCAATTCTGATCGAGAACCCGCGACCCCTAGTCCCTCCGCCTCCAGAGTACAAACCCCCCCTTCGGAAACTATTCAGAACCCTCCGGACACCCTTTGGGAAGCCTCTAGCTAAGCGCCAACATGCAGATCTAACAGTATATTCGTACTCACACTCCTGATCGTCATTAAGCATGAAACCCTTCACGTGTGCGCAAGCCCTACAGACACTCAACCAGGTGTCTGCCCGCCATGCATCCATCCCCCAAGAACTGTCAGCCCCCGGACCAAGTTTCCAGATGCCTCAGACCCCAGCACACCCTCCGGAACCTTCATTTGACTCCGGATTCTCAGACGTAGATCAAGACCTGCATCCAAATATGACCAACCCGTTCCTCGTGAACCACCCCCCGGTGACTCAACAATCATCGCCCTCGGAGATGCAATCCAGTTCAGGACCATCCTCAGTAGCACCATCAACCTCATTGGCACCACCCCCATTTGCATCTCCCCCCTATGTACCACCACCCTTCGCACCTCCGCCCGTGGCACCACCACTCGTTGCACCACCACCTGTTGTACCTCCACCTGCTGCACCACCCCCCGTCGTCCAACCCCATGTCGCACCACCTGCTGCAGCACCGCCGCCTCCTGCACACCCAGGAGGGGCCCCCACCTTAGGACCCAATGTTGTGCCCGATCTCACTCAGGCCCTCGTTATGCTGGCAAGCAACTTAGCCAAGCCCCAGAAGATCAGCCCCCCACGCCGCCAAGGTCCGGGACCCAGATACCTTCAATGGATCCAATTCAAGGAAACTACAAGCCTTCCTAGTGCAGTGTAGTCTGAACTTCCATGACAGCCCTGATGCTTTCGACACCAACAGTACCAAGGTAACCTACGTACTGTTGTACCTGACCGGTACCATCCTGGACTGGTTTGAACCAGCCCTCTCTGCCCCCCATGAGCCAAACTGGCACCATGACTTTGAGGAGTTCGTGAACGAACTCAAAACCAACTTCAGCCCCCACGACCCAGAAGGAGAGGCCAAAGCAGACCTCGAGAACCTCCGCATGCGCGACAATCAGCGCATCACAAAATATGTAGTCGAATTCAATCGACTAGCCACCCGCATCCACTAGGGTGACACTGCACTTCGTCACCAGTTCTACAACGGACTCCCCAGCAGGATCAAGGACGAGATCTCCAGAGTAGGAAAGCCCCACTCCCTGCTCCAACTCTGCCTCCTGTCCCAATCCATCGATGCCTGCTACTGGGAGCGACGATCGGAAATTGCCAGAGAGCCCCCCTCCACCTAGAACTTTGACCGCCCCTACGACAGAGGAAGGACCCCTATGACCACCTATTTGGCCCCTAACATGGGCAATAAGACAGCCAATTCAGGCCAATCCACGACCCCATCCAGTGGCAGCAGGACTACCATGGATCTTTCGTCCAAAATTGGAAAAGACAGAAAACTTACACCGCAAGAACGGCAATGCTGCTTCGAACAAAACCTCTGCCTCTTCTGTGGCAGGTCGGGCCACTCAGCCAAGGAATGCCCAAGATCCGCCACCACAGTCACCAAAGGGCGCACAGCCTCCGTGACAGAAGAAGTTGAAGAAGAGTCTGAGATGTCGGACACTTTGGAAACCGGGGAATAAGAAGCTAGGCTCCCGACTCAGGCACTAGTTGTTCGCGTTGAACACCAACTGTGCCAAAGGAAGTAAAACAAACAATGCGTCCAACCTTTTCAGGAATATGACCCCCCGTGACCATACATTGAAAGATTTCGACCCATTTCTGTGGAAACACTCTGACCCTCCGAACTCCGACCCTCTGACTCTGACCCTCCAACCTCCATCAGAATTCTAGTTGCAAGGACCATATGCTCACCCACTACAATCCGTTGATCGACAGGGCATTGAGTACTACTTGTTTAGATTCATCCTAACTGATTCTTGGCAGCATGGAGCTAGCAGTTTCACTCAGTGCTCAATCTGACCCTCCGACTCTGACCCTCCAACCTCCATCAGAATTCTAGTTGCAAGGACCATACACTCACCCACTACGATCCATTGATCAATAGGGTATTGAGTACTACTCGTTTAGATTCATCCTAACTAATTCTTGGCATCATGGAGCCAGCAGTTTTCACTCAGTACTCAATCCCACCCTCCAAAAAACTCCACTCAGGAAGAACCCTGAACATCACGGAATTCCATACTATCCCTTAGACAAAACGGTACCATGTGTAGATCCTCTTAGACTAGAACCCTTCTTGATTAAAATGTTAATACAAGCTGAACTATTTACACGATCCAACTGAGACTCGAATTGCAGGACATCCCCCAATTCCCGATGACACCACCGCTGTCCAGGTGACAAATCTGGTGAAAACAAACCCCATGAACACCATGATCAGCATGACTACCACAAACACCATGCCAACCACGACCCTGACCACGGGAATTAGGCAGATGATGCCTACCCTAGGAGAGGAGAACACCCAGAAACAACCCACAGCGGTTAGAAGTCTGAACACTTCTCCCCTGAACCACCCCGACACCGACTACAATCACACTCATGACCCAATTATACAAAACAATCTATTCACTACAAAAAAACATGGAACGCCCCAGGTTCTGATTGGAACCAACCCGACTAGAGCGCAAAACAGTTCCAACTCAAACCAGCCCTGGAGGCTCACCCTCCTAACCTCACTTCTCCAAAACATCACGGACCCCTCACACCAAGCGTTCCACCTCCCACAACTGAGTCACTTGACAGACTCACCTGAGACTCCCCTGGCCCCCAAAGAGCGAACACTGCCCAAGAGCTGATCATTGGAACCACCCTCCACCTGATTAATCAAGGACGATAATGCGTCAACAAGATTCTGAGCCAGGGTGACCTCCCCCAAACACCAATCCGACAACTCGACAATACGCAGAAGACAACGGTCAAGCGCTACAAGGAGACCCTGGAAATAACTTGAGTCCACCTGGAATGCATCTAAACGGGCCAAAAATGCGGAAATCTGATCAAAAGCATCCGGACCATCCGCCCCCGCCACTAGACCACTGGGAACAATGCCCCATCCAGAACGACCACAAGGGTGGTCTCTGGACAATAATGGATCTAGGAACTGCCCCTGCACTACGGAAAGGTTAAAGGAGGGAGAAATCAAACAAAACCTGACAAACCAAGGGAATCACGAATTGCGACGGCATGAGCCCGCAATGCCGCCACATCAGCATCAATGTCCCACAGGTGTCGCAGCTCATCTTCAAGACCCCCTTAGGACCGCACCGACGAGGCCCCGGAGAGAAGAAAATGGGAAAGAATTCCGGGACTTCCCGAGGGTTGAGAATCCATGTTCTCCATTGAGGAAAGGCCCCTTCCAGTTCTGCAAACACCCCCTTTTATAGACAAACAAACCATCAGCGCTTATCGATAAAAGCATCCCAAGAGGCTCCTATAGTAATGTCTGTCTTAATTACCTCTTCAATTAAACTTAGGACCTCGAGGGCTCGGTCCTAGTGGAGGGATACTGTTATGGCCCATGCCGCCAATAAATCCACATTAAACCCCACAACCACCTGCACCGTTTCCGGGACCTTTCCGACCGCTCAAAGCCTGGATAACTGCTTTCTGATATTCCAATGCATCAATCCGAGGTTCTGCATTTCCGAACCTCTGAAGATTCTGAAGCCAAGGTTCCACTCTTTGGATAAACGACGCACAGGATCATGGCATACCCCACTCCCTTGTTTTTCATTCTATATTGCCCCTTGTACTCTCTTCCCCCCCTTGTCTTTACTCGGCAAAAGATAGTACAAAGACTAGATATATGTATATAAGTCACCAGTCGACTGGACTATTCGCCAGTACAAATATCGACTTAATTCTGCATTGTAGTTTCCGATTCAGTTCCAGTAAACTTCCGACTTTCCGAATTTAGGGACAGATGATCGAGGAGGGCATAACACATAAGTTGAAGCCAAGTCCCTGCGACCTCGAACCACTCATGTTACCCTATACTGTGAACAGCCTTAAGACCCCCGGCGCTTTCTGTCTTTCCGTCCCCATTCCGATTCCGATCAAGAACCCACGACCCCTAGTCCCTCCGCCTCTGGAGTATGAACCCCCCCTTTGGAAACCATTTGGAACCCTCCGGAAACCCTTCGGGAAGCCTCTAGCTAAGCGCCGACACGTGGATCTAACAAACAAGGGAACACCGAGACAAACAAAAGTAACATTAGAAAGACTAGTAAAAGTATATACAGAGGTACTGCATGCATATGTAGAGATGGCGGATTGAGATATGGCAGCCTATATCCTAGGTGCCCACTGAGATAGAGAGATACAAGGGACGACAAGCAAACAGATGCACCTGGAGCAGGGCCTATGGGGAAGAAATAGGTCATAGGACATATAGAGACAGAGAGGCATACCACTCACGGACAAGGGAATAGGGGAAGACACATTCGGGGCACATACATGCAGGTGACATGCACTTACCGGAAGAGAAACAGGGTGCAATGTTGATACTGGAGTTGAGGGCATGTTTTGGAACCCGAGAAGCTGTGACAAACCTTTGGTGTGAACAAAGGCAAGTCAAGTTCTCCAACAAGATGCAGGAGGACAACAAAATACACTTGCACTGGCTATTTTTATGGAGAACCCAATTAAGAGATTATACTCCAGAGATTCACGTAATCCGTTATCACAAGAGTATTGCAATAAAGATTTAATGAAATCTCATGTAGCTGCGCAAAATGGCTTTATTGATTCTGATCCAGGTCATTTTTCCAAAGAGAATATTTAAGGGGGGTCTTGTCAGATATCCTGTTCATTCCATATAGAATTAATAGTTTAAGAGTGTTAAACTATTAGCTCTAGACTGGTTTAGGTTTATTTCCACTTTTCTAAATTTTATCTGACTTCTTAGTTTTAAAAGGGGTAGCCTGCCACTTCAGTAGCAAAGCTAAGGTTCACTCTTCGGAATAAACCTTATTCAACAAGTCTTTGGACATGTTGTTGAGTGTGGCTTCTGGTCTTCGGACCAGTTACCTAAGCAGACTTTGGTCCACTTATGAGAGTGCTGCTAGCACTTGCTTAATCCTGTGGATTAATATGGGTGAAAATGATTGTTATTTTACACTACATAACTAGCTTCTTTTATGCTAATTCTAAGCCGATTATGTAATCTCCTGATAAGGCAATTCCTTCATGAAGCTTGTGGAGGTGTTTGGAAAGTATTGGAATGCCTTGGAAGCCTGTGGAGTCATTGTGTCACCATTGTATCTACTTTTACAATAAAGAAATATAATACTCCCATAACAGGTACTTTCATGACTGGTCATGTCACAAAATATTAATATTATGTAAGTCATGCTTCTGGACCGACCATTTATGTAATTAGTATTATATAAGTCCAGGAATTTGTTGTACACTGTGGACTGAGAACTTGAGCCAGAAAATTGGAGCCACTTTCATAGGTTTGAATATTTGGTTCCATAGTTGTTGTAGCTTGTGGGTCCATACATAGATAGGCGAAATTATGCATATTTTTATGATTGTCCACTGGCTCAATCTTCTTGCAAATCAAGAGTTAATTATTGAAGATATTTCACTCTTGATTGGCCTGCCAAAAATATTATATTTTTTTTGTTGCCAAGATTTGGCTGATTTAAGTGAATATTTTCGTTAGGAGAGGTTTGGACTTTGCAGACTGATTAAGCTTGAAAAAATGACCAGAAATGACAGGGGGCATTCTCAATTCCCCAACAGGGCACTACAAGAAGCAGCAGAAAGTATTTTCACATTGAGTAGGACCATACAAACAGGGTGGACAGAAATAGATTGGAAACGCGGCCACCTGCATTGGGTCAACCACATATAGACACTGTCTCAGGGTAGTTATGGAGGGGATTATATTCAGGACTCAAGTTTTCTATAAAGGACAGATAGATAGATAATAACAAACTAGTCTTGCACTCAAAGAACACTGTTTATTGTCATAATTGATGAGGTCTGGATCACTCGTGTCATTATACCAGGCTACTACCTTTGTCATCATCACTCATGTCCCTGGACCCAATGGGAACATTATATTGAGTTGACTATGATTTAACTGCGAGTTTACTCGCACTTCCCATAGAGACTATCACTATCAGGCGGTCACTCGGCCTCCTGCATATTCACCATTACCGTCATGTGACCCCAAGCCATATCAGGCTAGATCCATCAGGGCAAATATACATTGTTGTCTGGACACACTGGGAATCATTTCTGATATGTATCAAAGCACACTCACGCTGGTATTATACATTGAAAGTACCAGAGTCGTTCACAAGCGACTGTTGTCTACTCGCGCATCCCCCGTAGCCGCCTCCCTGGGTCAGCACTTAGTCAAACCCAAAACCTTCGCATCGTGTGGAGGGCTGTCTACAGTGAAATACAATAAAGAACAAAAACATTTATTAGATGAATACAAAACAATCCATCTTCTAAATAACCTCTTTTCCATAGTCACTTGGGACATTCGCCTAGAATGTGTACTGAGCATCGCCCTTGGAGTATTTCTGAGAAGATGGTAAGCCAAATTTCTCTACCACATTGATTACTCACAATGACAGCTTCTTTTACCATGTTAATCGACCTCAAGCCAGAACCAAGCTCGCCACCCGCACTCAAGCACTCAAGCCAGTGCAATAAGTGTCTATTGACGAATGTGTTAAGCTCGCTGAGCATGGGTACAGTCTCTGCATGGGGGAATGCAAGACTGTCTACAAGATGAAAGGCCCAGTACAAGGAAGAATATCGGAGAGTCTCAGATATAACACTCGGATTGGGGATTTCATGCGCTAGCTTGACTCTAGGATCAGGTAAATCACAGATGTTATGCTGAAGAGACTGATTCAACCTCTTGAGACACCTGACAGTCAGTTTGTGATGGGAATCAGAAGCATCAATGCTGTCTATACAGCCATGTTTTGGCTCAACAATAAACTCACGGAACAAAGCGTGAAAGATGGTGACATGTCCATCATAGGTGGAAGGAACATAGATCACCGAATGAAACCAAGACAAGGCAATGTCAACTTCGTCATTCGTCATCCCTAACAAAGACACTTCCCCTTTCCTTGCCATTGGAACAAGGTAAGTCCACCTGTTGTGGTCATCATTGAAGCTAACAAAGTATTCTTTTCCATCATACAGTATGGGACAAGCAAACTCAACCCATTTGGTTTTGAGTGATCATGAATTTTTGTGACAAACTGATGTTAGATTCATATTCAGAATGTTAAAATATGTCTAACAAACATGTTCCGAAGTTTTTCCAGCAAGTTTTAAGGGTGGCCAAATTTTTGGGCCATTTCAGCACAACTTTTCACCCCAAATCTTGATGTCATAAGGTAAATTTTAGTCAAGTATAACTTCAATTGACATCATGGCTTGTTCAGTAACTATGCAATGCTTGGTTTGCTTTCTAAAAGCCCAAGCAGCTCTACAGTGGAAGATATCTTACTCCAAACACCACCTAGCAGGGGACAAAACCATTCAAGGGTTTTGAACATTTGTGTTGTACTGTAAATAATGGGAGGATTACAAAATCATAAAATATGACGTAATTAGTGGAGATAGCCTTGCTTCTGAACTTGTGGTCACAATCAAAATGATTACGTAACTCTCAATATTCATTGAGATATTAATTATTTAAAGAAATGAAGCATTTGGTTTTGTCCCTCATATTTATTAATGAAATAAATTGTATATACAGGGCTGGAAATCACATGACAAGTCACGTAACATTGTGTGAACTTTTTTATAGTTTGTTTATGTCCAAACAAAGCCAAACATCCCTTGTTCAGAACCATGAAGCCTCTCTCTGCTGCTAAAGTTGACTCTATCATCCAATTGCTCAAAACTGGTCATTCTAGCCACTACATCTCCTCTTACCTTGGTGTCTCTGTTGGCTCTATCTCTACCATTTGCAGGAAATACTGTCCTGATATACCCAAGGCCACTGGTGGTCACCCATCCAAGATATCCCCCTCCAAAATCCACCATATCATATTGCTCATGCAAAGAGGGAAGATTTAGAATGCAACCCAGGGTACCCAGGTGCTGAAAAACATTCTCAATGAACTAGTGACATACAAGACTATAAGGAGGAACCTGAAGAAGGCTGGGATGAACGCAGTTATAAAGAGACAGAAGCCACTTCTTAGTGCAAGGCATAGGAAGGGAAGGAGGGAGTTTGCAGAAGCTCATCTGGAGTGGACTCTAGAGGACTGGAAGCATGTTGTCTGGTCAGATGAGACCAAAATCAATTGATTGGGGTCAGATGGAAGGAGATGGGTGTACAAAAAGGCTGGAGAGCCTTTGCATGATAGGCTAGTTGAGGGAACACTGAAGTTTGGTGGAGGTTCTGTGATGGTATGGGGTTGTATGTTGTTGTCAAGTTGTCAAGTACACGTACCGAGAACTGTCCACTCAGCAATGCCGAGCGACCATTCCATATCCACGACCAAGTGCCTGTGTCACATGCATAACACTTGGTATGCCGGCCTCAGCTCGGTACATCCACCATCCACACTCCTTGTCCTTACCCTTCGGTCCGCCTCATCTCGGGACTTCCTGCCCTTGTGTTATCCTCGGTTACAGCCCTTGTTTTATAATCGGGCACTCCCTATTGTCCTATCTTGGGTTACAATTCTATTATCCTATCCTTTATTGTTCTACCCCCGTTTTGCATTCCTTCATTCTAATTTTACTCGTTGTGGACAATGACCGCATGCTCTGCATACCTTGTTGTTCCACATTCCTTATTCCACATGTCGCTTCTTAACCTATATAAGTAGGACATGCATGTACATACTTCCTCATTCTGGGTATCGACTAGGCTTAGGCCCTTCTGCCTTCTTCTCCTCTGTTAAGTCCTCGACTCAGGCCAGCATCATCAGCATCCTCCCGAGTATCTGTCTGTTGCAAATAGGTGGCACGCACGGCAAGTAGGGTGCAATGCACGAGTACATTGAAGCCAATGCCACTACTCTTGGCCTGCAGGACTTGGCCATAGTCTGCTCGACCTTTCGCCAATCCCCCTCGGCAGTACCGAAGTCCATCAGTAACCAAAGCTTGACACAAGTACACATACTGAGATTCCGGTAGTTTGGCAATGCTGACCAAGCAGTCAGTCCATATCCACGCACAAGTGTTCAAAGTCACTTGGTACACCGGTCTCGGCTTGGCACATCCACCCTCCACATTCCCCGTCCCCATCCTTCATCCACTTTCCTCATTTACCAAACCATTAATCCTACCCATCCACTCCTTACTCCTCTACCTGCCCCACCTCAGGACATCCTGTCCTTGTTTTATCCTCGGCCACAACCCTATTGTTTTATAGTCAGTCATCCTTGGCCACATTCCTATTATTCTATTTTCATTGTTCTATCACCATTTACATTCCTCCATTCTAATTTTGCTCATTGTGGCCAATACCCCCATATGCTCTGCATACCTCATTGTCCCACATTCCTTATTCCACATGTTGCTTCTTAACCTATATAAGTAGGACATGCATGTACATACTTCCTTATTCTGGGTATCAACTAGGCTTAGGCCCCTTTACCTTCCTTTTCTCCTGTAAAGTCCTCTACTTGGGCCGGCACCTTTGGCACCCTCCAAGTATCTTTTCTGTTCCAAATTGGTGGCACACATGACAAGTAGGGCACAATGAATCTTCGGCATTACCGAGGCCTGACAGTTGTGGGAAGGACCTGGCTATGCTGCTAAAATTGATGGAATGATGGATGGAGAGTTGTACAGGCATATTTTGGATGATAAGCTTCAGGCTAGCCTGGAGTAGTATGGTAAAGATTCTACTGACAATATTTTTCAACAGGATAATGACCCCAAGCACACGTGCAAGAAGGCCACTTAGTGGTTTTCTGACCATGGCTATGAGGTCATGAAGTGGCCAGCTCAGTCCCCTGGCCTAAACCCCATTGAAAACCTCTAGACTATTGTCAAAAAGCTCCTTTCTCACTATGAATACCCCCCTATTGGAGTGCATGAGCTATGGGGGAGGATTGGAGTGGAATGGGAGAAGATAGAGCCAGAGGTGTGTCAGAAGTTGATTGAGAGCATGCATAGAAGGGTGCAGGCAGTGATGAGAGCAAATGGGGGCTTTACCAAGTACTGATATATACCATTTCTTGTTTAAAAAATGTGAGGGACAAAACTGTTCAAATGCTTCATTTCTTTAAACAATTAATATCTCAATGAATATTGAGAGTTACATAATCATCTTGATTGTAACCACAAGTTTGGAAGCAGGGCTATCTCCACTAATTATGTCATATTTCTTGATTGTGTAATCCTCCCGTTATTTACACTACAACACAAATGTTCAAAACACTTGAACCGTTTTGTCCCCTACTGTATCTCTTATCAAATATTGTCTCCTTGGAGGTAATTTACTACTTTTTTCCACACTCAAGTGTCTTGAGATGAACACTTCCACAGGTACTCTTGAATTTTATTTCTTTTCTGGCCCAAGCCCACAAAAAGTCATTGAGCAATACTCTAAGCTTATTGGTACACAGATTTGGGTTCCAGCATGGGCATTTGGGTTCCACCTTTGCAGGTACTGCTACTTCCTTATCATCAATTCCTGAGAAGTTGCTTCAATATCACTTTTTGACTCATCTACTCATCTAGGTGTCCAAAGAGATGATATTTGATAAGAGATACATTGGAATTAGGCAGTGTTTGAAGTAAGATATATTCCCCTGCAGAGATGCCAGAATCTCAATTACTGGGTTTTCAAACCCATGTTGCTGCTCACCTGAAGAGAAAGACCCCATGTGATGTTGAGGAACTGGTTGCCTCATCAAACCAATATTTGAGGTATATAGGATAAGAGCCATATCTGCAAAAAACATAGTGATGAATCAATGAGTGTTTGAAGATAACAAGTTACCTTACTTACATATTTTGATCCAAGGGATCAGCGACATCTCTTGCCCAGAGTGTTTGAATGGTTCCAACACCACCATCAGTGCCAATGTCTCGGTGAATGCCACTACTAGCAATCACTTTCCCCAAGCCATAGATATTCACTCACTTCAAAAGGGCAGATGCCAACTATACATGCACTCAACCTCCATGAAAGACATGATTACTAATCATTATGCACATTGTGTAGGGTGCAAACTTGCATCTCACCCCTGAGAGACCAATCTCAATATATTGTAATTATATATCGATTTTAGTATCACTCTGTGCGCTTTTGAATTCTGAATTTTTCTCTCATTTATTTGTATTTTTACCCTCAATATTGAGGGAGTTATTCATTCTTTTCTATGTACGCTACTTACGGGCGCTTGTCCACGCATGACGCGACGCGCGTGGCTGGCTCCCTGGATAGGGACCGGTAACTTGGCTCAAACCTTCGATAGGGTCAAGGGCCGGTTACAAGGTATATGCGGGTGAAACATAACCTGCGTATATTTCCCTCCTCAGTGGTTGACTACACTGAGGAGGTGAGTTGTATAATATTATGTACAAAGCCTCAGGGCTAATTTCTCTTTTATTTCTTTTGTAAAATAAAATACTTAGGTATATTTTCCAAATATATCTCAGTGGTTGACTACACTGAGGAGATAAAATACTTAGATTGCCTAGAAATTCTTCAAACCTACTGCAATTTGCTCATAATCTCATCATATTGATCCTCAAATATGTGCGCAAAACTGTCTAGTGCGGTCAAGTTATCAATTGTAGAATTTGGGGCAGGAATCGGAGTAGGCAGAAGTGACAAGATGCAGATATCAAACAAAGGCATGGCATCAGGAGCATACTGCTGAGTAATCCAGAATGCAAAGGGTTGCATTATGTCCAGTAATGTTTCGTTTGCTTTTTGGACAGCAGCTTTATATAGCATCTCACGGCTAGTTGGTATTTAGTTTTTTTTTCACAATTTTATTGAGGAATCATACACTACATAATCATAGCTATTGACACATTTTTCCCAGATTTTTTGTTTTTTTTTGGGGGGTGTGGCCAAAATTTTGACATGTCCAAAATAAAAATAATTTTGGAGAAAAATTGGCTTGTACCGTTGAGTTTATTTTGATGTTAGATACTTCTTTTAATGGTCTATTATCAATTTCAATGAGCCAATTTCACAAGAAAATTGGGTTGAAATTTTTGGTTGAGTTTGCTTGTCCTGTACTGTAGCTCTGGGGGTTTACCAGCCCCCAGATATCCAAGTGGACTTTTTTGCCAAAGGTGGAGGCTCGTGGTCCCTCCTGCACCTGCAGGACAGGCTTGCACGTAGACTTTGCTTCTGTGCATGCCTTGCAAAAACTTGACTGACTTGACATATCAAGGTCAAGGCCAGTTATGGTACCATCCTTGATGAGTTTCCTGATAATCTGTGGGGATATGTGGCCCATGTGCCAATGCAACTCATCCACAGTGAGTGGTTTTCATACTATGTTTGCTGGTGCTACCACAGACTTATGCTCTACCTTGTAGAGCCCATTCAAGAGTGGGACCTGCCCCAGCAGGGCCCCTTTGGTCTCTCAAATCAGAGACTTTCAGTCCTTCAACAGGACCAAGTGACAGGCTGTGTCACAGCACATCAAGGATATCAGCGTGAATGCCAGATCCGGGCAGTACAGCACATCTCTCAATGTAACATGCATCATCGTTTTTCCATTGGGGATACAGATCCTCATATTCCCTATTCTAGTAGCTTGGAATATGGTTTTGTCTGCAGCGTTGATTGCATGCTGTGCGATCTCCTTGAAGGTAATGAACCGGTGCCTGTCTGGTGACATATGCCCTGATGCAGCCAAGTCATAGACATCGACTTCCTGTCCCATCAATGCACTCATTCCCAGTGTGAGTGTGGTTTCAGCAAATGTTGTTGTGAAGGCAAATTCATTGCCTTCTGCTACAGTGTTTGCTGAACTGCCTCCCTTCATGTCTTCATCTTTTTTATCTCTCTTCTTAGCTTGAGAGCGACAGTCCGGTTTCTTATGACCCTTTTTCCCACAGTTCCAACATTCAATGTCGGTCTTTGTGGTGCTAGATGTGCCCCTGCATGCCTGTGATTTTCCACAGCCTTTCGCTGTAGTGAGAGCATTCTCACTCACTTTCAGTTGGCACTCCTTGATGGTGAGTCATTCAAACTCATCTGTCAAGTCTATAATCCCGAGTTTTGGTTTACTCAGCAGGACCGACCCTTACCCATATCATCCCTCACTAGTACGTGGTCTCATCTTGGTATATCTGGTTCATCATTTGGTTCACTTCCCCTATTCCATCCCTCCTGCCCTGTAATATTATTTTATTCCCCATCTTTCCCTTTTACTCATTTACCCTCAGGACACTCACCATTCATTACCATTCAATCGTGGCCCTATTGTTTTATATTCGGCCACCCTCTATTGTTCTATTTTCCCTTATGCTCCCACTCATTTATTATCGGTCATATCTCATTGTCTTATTCTCGTTTATATCTCATTGTCCTATTTCAGATCGCTGTGAATAACACTTCCACATGGTCTCCATACCTTATTCTTTCTCCATGTCTTATGCCACCCTTATTCCACATTCCGCCTCTTAGCATATATAAGTAGCAAATGCCTGTACCTAGTTCCCCAGTCTGAGAATCAACTAGGTTTACGCCTTCCTGTTCTCCCTCACTTTCTTTAGAGTTCTTTACTTGGTCGACACTCTTGGCATCCCTTCGAGTATCTCATTTGTCCCAAATCAGTGGCATGCACAGACAGTAGGGCGTAGCGCATGAGTACGTTGAATATTTTAGCCCATGCCACCAATAAACCCCCATTAATCCCCATAACCACCTGCACCATTTCCAGGACCTTCCCACTTTTCAAAGCCTGAAATAACTGCTTTCCGAATCCGTTGCATCAACCTGAAGTTTCTGCAATCCCGAACCTCTGTGATTCCAAGACCAAGGTTCCGCTCTTTTGATAAACGACATGCAGGATTATCGCGTACCTTACTCCCTTGTTCTTCGTTCTGTATTAGCCCCTTGTACTCTCTCCTCCCCTTGTCTTTACTCGGCAAAAGTTAGTACAAGGATTAGATACATGTATATAAGACACCAGTCGACTGGACTATTCACCAGTACGAATATCGAATTAATTCTGCATTGTAGTTTCCGATTCAGTTCCGGTAAACTCTCCAACTTTCCGAAATTAGGGACAGACGATCGAAGAGGGCGCAACACATAAGTTGAAGCCAAGTCCCTGTGACCTCGAACCACTCGAACGACTAGTCGAATTACCTAATCCCGAGAACAGTCCTAGACCTTTGGTGCTTCCCGTCTTTCCGCCTCTTTCCGTTCCCGTCCATGACCCGTGACCTCTAGTCCCTCCACCTCCAGAGTATGAACCCCCGTTTGGAAACCACTCGGACCTCCGAAAACCCCTCCGGAAGTATCTAGCTAAGTGCCTGACACACGGATTTAACATTGAAGCCGAGCCTCTACAACTGGCTTGCAGGACTTGGCCAGTTCTGACCATACCCTCGGCATTCCTGAGACCTGACATCATCAATCAGCATGCTGACCACCTGATCCGGCTCCAGCTTAGCCTTCGTGTATGCTCCTGACATCATAATCGCGTTAATCAGTGGGCAGTATGACTTAGAGAGCAAGCAAAGGATGATGGTGACTAGGCCATCATCGGCGAGTCCAGCATTCATCCCAGAAAGTTGCTCCTGCATCCTCATGAGTGCCTCCAGGTGTTCGACTTGTCCTTACATTTCATTTCATACATCCGGCACTGCATGTCAACCTTAACGGTGAGTGCCCTGGTTTTGTGTTTTGAACACACGGTGTCCCATACCTCCTTGGCTTGGCACATCTCATTTCACTCCTTTAATCCTTTTGTCCTATTTTTAACAAGGGTAGAGTGGCATGGAAGGTGGAATATCTTTTGTATTATTCCTTTTATTTCACTGTTCCTTTTGTTCCACTTGTTTCCATTGTTTGAGTTTTCTATAAGAGCAAGTCTCTTTCACAGTACTACTTCAGACCTCGAGACAAAGTCTGAAGTAAGTACTTTCCCTCATTATGATTAGACTTTCATTTAGACTCACCTTGAATATCTAGTTACATTTCTGTTTAGGTAGCTACTGCACAAATATATTGAGACTGATGAGATTATAAGCAAATTACAGTAGGTTTGAAGAATTTGTAGGCAGTCTATTTTATCTATCTCCTCAGTGTAGTCAATAACTGAGTGTATATTTGAATAATATACCTATTTTATTTATCTTACAAAAGAAATGAAAGAGAAATCAGCCCTGAGGCTTTGTACATAATACTATACAACTCACCTCCTCAGTGTAGTCAATAACTGAGGAGGGAGGCTTGCGCGGGTCGTGTTTCACCCGCATATACCCTGCAACCGGCCCTTGACCCTATCGAAGGTTTGAGCCAGGCTGCCGGTTCCAAATCCAGGGAGCCGGCCACGCCAGTCGCGTCGTGCATGGACAAGCGCCTGTAAGTAGCATACATAGTAGAACATGAATAACTCCCTCAATAATGAGGGTAAAAATACAAATAAAAGTAAGAAAAATTAAGAGTTCAAAAGCGCACAGAGTGATACCGAAATCGATATAATATTACGATATATTGAGATTGGTCTCTCAGGGGTGAGATGTAAGTTTGCACCCAACAGAGACCTCGAGATGAAGTCTGAATTACATTTTTGTTTAGATTTTTACACATTCACCATCCACTTTCCCTATTCCTATCCCTCATCCACTCTTCCCCACTCATTATCCATTAATCTCCACTCCATCTACTCCTTATTTCTTGGCCTGTTCTACTTTTGCAACATTTTCTTATTATTTTATCCTCAGCCAAGACCCCATTGTTTTATATTCGGTCATTTTCTATTATCCTATTCTTGGCCACATTTCTATTATCTTATTTTCATTGTTCTATTCTTGGCCACATACACTTCTATTTTCTTATTTTCATTGTTCTATTCTCGTCCACATTCCTTATTTTATTCTTGATCATTACGGACAATGCCTTCACAAGCTCAGCATACCTTATTGTTCTCTATTCCTTATTCCACATCTCGCTTCTTAACCTATATAAGTAGCGAATGTATATAGATAGTTCTTCACTCTGAATATTGACTTGGTTTATGTCTTCTCGTGTTCCCTTCTCCCATCTGAAGTCCCTTACTTGGGCTGACACTCTTGGCACTCTCCCAGGTCTTTATTCTGTCCAAATTAGTGGCATGCACAGAAAAGCAGGTTGCAGCATATGAGTACATAAAAGCCTAGCCACCCTGATTGGTCTCCAGGACTTGGCCAATTCCCATCAGCACTATTGGCATTACCAATACCTAACAGTATATTCAAAGTCACACTGCTTCCCGTGCCTTTTCAGTTCTTATGATTATGCCCCCATGTACTGGATCATCAGCCCACACCAAAGACAATCGGCTCACCCCTATGGTTCAACAACAAAGGGCGCATGAGGCCTCTGGCACCCCACCCCTTCTTATTGGTTATACCTCGCCAGCAATCAAACTACAGCATCTTGCCTTCCCCTTCGAGCAAGAGTCACATATCACACATATCAAAGAGGTAATCAATGATGACATTGAATACATAGAGGATGATAATGGCAATCAGGAACCTTATTTGGTAGAGGATGAACTTGGCTTGGTACACTACCATGCAGATGCCAAAACTGAGGATCAACCCCAACAAAATCAGCAGGCATACATGCCTGAACCCCCTTGCACCCCTATAGCCGTGCCTCCTCAAGCAGCAGCTGCACCCTTTCAGCCTGTGGCCATGCCACCTCAACCCACGGCTGCACCCCCTCAGCCCACGGCTGTACCACTGCAAGCCCGGCAAGCTCCTGTGGAGCCAGGCCAGGCAGGCTCTGCAAGCCAGGCCACCTCCTAGGGCTAGGGCCCCCATAAACCTGGCCAATAACAACGACCTTTTAAACACCATCCTCGAAATCAGCAGAACCACCCAAAATCATTAACAGGATGGTCAAGCTGCCAGAATTTGCAAGCTGGAACCCTTTGATAGGACTGATCCAAAAAAGCTAAAAGGTTTTATCTTCCTTTGTAGAATGAACTTCCATATTTGGCTCAACTGGTTTCCCAACAATTGGCAAAAGGTCAATTACATGGTCTCCTATCTGAAGGGAACGGCTCTAGAATGTTTCAAGCCTTACCTGACTGGTAATCCAAACATGGAACCTCACTGGACAAGTAATTTGGAGCTATTTATCGATGAGTTACAGATCAATTTCAGCTTGTGGGATGAACAAGCTGATGCCAAGATGGCTCTCAAAAAGCTAACCATGTAGGATAATCACAAGGCTACTATATTTTTCGTAGAATTTTACAGGCTCATGGCTCTCGTTGATTACAACAACAACACTCTCTCCTCTACATGGCACTGCCAAAATGCATCAAAGACAGCCTCATCCACTTCAACAAACCCTGCACACTCGACAACCTTCAAAACCTCATTCAAAGGATCGACATGAGATATTGAGAATGAAAGGCTGAGCAGTCAGTGGAGGGCAGTAATGAGCCAAAGAAAGATATGAAATCGGACAAGTCTGGCGACAGATCCACCTCAGACAACTGCCAGCAAAGTAACAGCGACGATAACAGCAGCAAAAAGGACATGTCTAAGAGCAAGGATGGTAAAACTCCTCAGCCAAACCCACCTGAGTGTACTAAGACCCTCAGCAAGGATGGCAAGCTCCTCCCAACTGAACAACAAAGACACATGGACAACAACCTGTGTCTCCTCTGTGCCACCAGTAATCACAAAGTTGCCAAATGCCCCAAAGCAACCAAAGCCTATGTGACTATGACTCCTGACTCTGTCCCCCAGGCAACTGATGCCTCAGATGCCAGTGCTGAAGAATCAGCCCAGGTGACCAAAAACTAGTCTGCCATCCATTAGCCTCTAAGCACACGGAGAGTTGCATTGACTCGGCTAGAGCCAGTAGTGAGGTTTAGATCAATGCTTCTATTTCTCTCCATTTCTTTCTCATTCTGCTATCTGATTGGGTGCCACAATCCTCGGCAACCCACCTTGCATGCCTGATTGAATCAGCATCCATTCATAGTTTATCCCTTTATTTATTTTCCCTTAGATTTTTTTTCATCTAGTACTGCTAATTTGGGTATCACCGACTATATAGACATGTCTACTAGATTCTCTGTCAGGACAATTTCAGTCCACCCATCCATCTGTCATGTCACTAGATCTGTTGGTCGGCAATATTCGGTCACAACTTGCTCACCCTCTATAATCGATTGATTAACAGGCTATGGGGCAGAATTACATTCTGTAGTGCCATTAACATTTCTAGGTGCATCCCAATGGCCTCGGTCTACTCAGCACTTGCCACTGCTCTAACAGCCTCACCAGGATCCTGTTCCATTGCTGGAAGCTCTGCCAATAGCCCTAGTCAATGCAACTGCCTTTGTGCACCCTTGTATACTAGAAGGCTGGCAAGCTTTTTAGCTGGGACCTCTCGGTCAGCGGCATTATTTGGCATGTTTGGCCAAGGTCCATTCCATCTGTCCCCATCCATTTTCACTTCATCCATTATGCTCTCACCGCTCCTTTTTCCATTCCCTCGGTTTGAAGCTGGCAATTTTACTAGACAGTGGGATGTTTACCTAAAAGGGGGGGTGGCAGCTAGCTAGAAACCCTTCGAACTACACAATCTCCCCTCCCAAAGACATCCCTCTCCCAAAACTTCCTCCATTCACCCCTCTCCACTCTCCATCAGACCTTAATTCCTCTCCATCCTGATCCTACATCATCCTGACCTTACTTCCATCCCAAATTCCCCTCTTCTTCCACTGACACACTATTCCTGACCTTAAAATCACCCCCATTCCTGACATCTCTCTCAGTCCATCTGTCACCCTCTCTTTCCCTCCATTTACCACAACCGAGACAGCCAAACATCTCAGCCCATCTCACTTGTTTCTTTCTCCTCTTATGCCTTTTATTCTTTTTCCCTTATTTTGTCATCAAAACAAAATATAAAAAACAGCTTTATTTGGAGACTATTTTAAAGTCTCATTTTCATCACCATCCCCCATGTCCTCATCCTCCTTCTGTTTTCCCTCTCCTTTTTCTTCCTTTTTTCCCTCTTCATCCCCATCACCCCTGGCCCCTTGCTGGGCCCTGCTTCTGTGCTCCTACCCCTCTTATGTGTAGGAGCCTTCAGGAATCCCAAGAGCTTGGAAACCCCCGCACCTTAGATGCCCTTGTTTTCAGGTGTTTTCTCCTGTGCCCCCACATCCTTGGGGGCTGTCTCCCCTCCCAACTCCTTGGAGGGCTGGTTTTCTGTCACATTGGCCATTTTGGCCTGTCACTTCTTGACCTCTGCAGCCTTCTCCACCTGTTGCTTTTCAGCTGCCTTCTTTGCGGCCTCTTGTTCTTCGACTGCTTCTCTTGCAGCTGCTTTTGCCATCTCTTTGTCGGCCCCCTGTTTTTCTTCTTCAGCTTTCGCTGCTTCCACCTCAGCCATTTCCTTTGTGGCATCTTCCTCATCCGCTGCCTGCTTTGTAGCAGCTTCATCCTCCTTCCGCTTCATTTCAACTGCTTTTTCTGCAGCCTCCTGCTCCTTCTTCTTTGCCTTGGCCACCTCCTCTGCAATTCGGGCAGCCTCCACCTCCCGCTTCCACTCCCTCTCTAACCTCTTTTCCTCTATCTCAGCCTTCTGAGCGTTGTCTTTGTCTGTTTCATATCCCATTTCGAAGCATTGTCACATTGTGGGGTTACGCGGTTTCATGGTAATGGGAGATGCATCTGGGTACTAGATCCCAAACCTTCGTGTGATGTCATGAATAGGCATCCCACACTCTATTTTCAATCTCTGCCTACCAGCTTCATAGGTGTAGCTGCTAAGGGGGGGATACTGTCAAGTGCATGTACCGAGCACCCGGTAACTTGGCAGTGCTGACCAAACGATCAGTCTAATTCCATGCGCAAGTGACCAATCCACACATATGTCACTTGTGTAGTTGGGGGTGGCAGATAGGGTTTCCTGGGGTATTCCCACACTATTATATTGGAGAGTTGGTGGGAAAAATAGGAAGATAATTCCCTGTATTTTACTGTGATTTTAGATGTATTTATCACCAGGTAATATATTGTTCTACGGTGAATCTACTGGGAGCTCAGTCCTGGGTTTGGCCTTCACTTAGGTGCTGCTCTGGGAAACCAGCCTGGGCACCAAAGCGCTGGTTTATATATTTGTGGTTCTCCCACAAGATGGATTTGATATATAGTGATAGATAATATTAATATATAGTGTTGGAAACCCAACTGTAGCCCGGCTTTTCTGTGTTGTTTGGTATGGTAAACTAGGTTTCTTTGGGGTTTCATACACTATAATATTGGAGAGTCGGTTGTACAAATAGGATAATGATTCCCTGGATTTAACTATGATTTTAGATATATTTATGACTAGGGAATTTGTTGTTCTATTGGCTGTTCTACCCTAGGCTAAGTCCCGGGTTTCACCTCTGCTTAGGCGCCGTTCCGGGGAACCGGTCTGGGTGCCAAAGTACTGCTTTAGCGATTTGTGGTTCTCCCACAAGATAAATGTAATATGTGGTGATAGAGAACAATAATGTATAATGTAAGGAACCCAACTGTATCCTGGTCTTGCTGTACGACGAGTATCAAGTGTTCTAGTCCTAAATGGGTAGGTGTGTACTCGGCGCTTAACCTTTGGTTCAGCACGAGTGAAAGATATTCAAGTGTAGCCTAATGGCTAGTGATATGGGGGGCAAAATATTTTCTGTCTCTTTTTCAATTGCTTGTAACTACAGTAGCTTTATACATGTAAATCATCTGGCTACAATATGATCTGCAATTAGAGAATCTTGTGGAGCATATGCAGGGTTGGCCCATTGTGGGTTGCCCCAAAGTGATCTTCTGGAGAATGACACCTGTCAGTGGTGCCCATTGAATATAAAGTGAAAATCCCTTTGTTCCCTTCTTGTGTGCAACAAATATTCCCTTCCTGAGCCATGTCCCATGTCCTCCTCTCCTGTCTCTCTGTCATCTGTCCTGGGTGGCTGCATATATATGCCCCGGGTCCACTATTCTTTGTTCCTTTACATGTGAGTCCTTTCTCCTATATCTCTTGCATCTCCTTCTATCCGTTTCCCTTCTTCCCCTTCTGTACTCCATACAGTTTCTGCTCTTCTGGTCCATGGGGCTAGCTAGGTATGGGGCCAGGTACATAGTGTTACACAAAACCTGTTCCTAAAATCATATAAATATTCTTGTAGATACCTGATGATATATAGAAGTTTGATGTAGAATTTTGTCTTGATTGGGGAATTATTGGGGGAGATATTGGGCATTTAGTGTGGGAAATATGTGTAAAGTCACTTAATACTGCTTGGTTCTAACATTCTATATGATGAGTTTCTGGAGGTTTAGTCCAAAATAGGAAAGTATGCACTCAGCGCTTAACCTTTGGTTCAGCATGAGTGAAAGATATTCAAGCATAGCCTAATGGCTAGTGTGATAGGGCAAGAACTATTGTTATAATTGGTTGTTTTTGGTTATACATTGTTCGGTATTTTATATAGAATGAGAAATGTATTTATAAGTGAAAACTTCATGGAGTGAAGTTAGAAGCTGGCCCAATGCAGCCGTATGCATGATATACCCACATATATGTGGTGGAATTGATATGGAGGAAAACTTCACAGGGGGGAAGATGGAAATAGAATAGAATAGGAAATAAACTGAATGGAAATCCACATGTCAGTGTGCCCCCTTCCCAAAATGCCCAAATGATGTGAGCTGGCCCTTGGGTTAGGCATGGGGCCAGGTAGACAGTGTGGTGCAAAAATTGCTCCTAAAATCATGGAGATTTTAATGTAGGTTTCTCATGCTATATGGAACTTTGGTGCAACATTGTGTCCTTATCTGGGAATGGTTGGGGGAGATATTCCATTTTTGGTGTAGAAGATATGTATAAAATGACTCAATAATCCCAGGTTCTAACAACTTGGTCCGTCGGTCTTGGCTCGGCACATTCACCATCCACCTTTCCTATTCCTATCCCTCATCTACTCTTCCCCACTTGTTATCCATTAATCTCTACTCCATCTACTCCTTATTTCTTGGCCTGTTCTACTTCAGGATATTTCCTTATTGTTTTATCCTCGGACAAGACCCCATTGTTTTATATTCGGTCGTTTTCTATTATCCTATTCTTGGCCACATTTCTATTATCTTATTTTCATTGTTCTATTCTCATCCACATTCCTTATTATATTTTTGATCATTGTAGACAATGCCTCCACAAGCTCTGCATACCTTATTGTTCTCCATTCCTTATTCCATATTTTGCTTCTTAACCTATACATATAAGTAGTGAAAGTATGTAGATAGTTCTTCACTCTCAATATTGACTTGGTTTATGTCTTCTCATGTTCCCTTCTCCCGTCTGAAGTCCCTTACTTGGGCCGACACTCTCGGCACTCTCCTGGGTCTTTCTTCTGTCCAAATTAGTGGCATGCATGGAAAAGGAGGATGCAACACACAAGTACATTGAAGCCTAGCCACCCCGATCAGTCTGTAGGACTTGGCCAACTCCTGTCAGCACTATCTGTCAAGCCCACAATACCAAGCTCCGGTTCACTCAGTAGTACCAACTGAAAGACCCTTACCATTTAATCCCACACACCAGGGACAAGTCATTCCTCACCAGTGGGTGGTCTTGGCTCGGTACATTTGGTTCATCATTTGGTTCACTTTCCTCATCCCATCCCTTTTATTCTTTATTATTCTCTTATTCCCCATCCTTCCCTTCACCCATTTCCCCTCAGGACATTTACTATTCATTTATTATTTAGTTGTGGCCCTATTGTTTTATATTCGGCCATTTTCTATTGTTCTATTTTCATCCACACTCCCATTCTTTTGTTCTCGGCCATATTTTCATTGTTCTATTCTCATTTGCATTCCTTTATTCTATTCTTGATCATTGTGGACAATACCTCCACATGCTCAACATACCTTATTGTTCTCCATGTCTTATTCCACCCTGATTCCACATCTTGCTTCTTAACCTATATAAGTAGTGCATGTATGTAGATAGTTCTTCATTCTGGAAATCAACTAGGTTTATGCCCTCTTGTCTTCCCTCCTCCTGTCTAAAGTCCTTTACTTGGGCCAATACTCTTGGCACTCTCCCAGGTATCTCTTCTGCCTGAAATCAGTGGCATGCATGGAAAGTAGGGCACAACGCATGAGTACTTTGAAGCCAAGCCACCCCAATCAGTCTCCAGGACTGGGCTGATTACCGCCAGCATTGTGAAGTCGGCACTATTACTATAGTGCTTGGCCCATGCAGTGTCAGCATTCCCAATGCCTGACACTATCGGCATTACCGATACCTAACAG
The DNA here is from genome assembly GCA_003314275.1 of Chroogomphus rutilus. Taxonomy (NCBI): domain Eukaryota; kingdom Fungi; phylum Basidiomycota; class Agaricomycetes; order Boletales; family Gomphidiaceae; genus Chroogomphus; species Chroogomphus rutilus. Next base: position 2,611 of record QLPI01015852.1, on the reverse strand, counting down.
GCATGATGTCTGGTCAGAGGGCATGGTTCCTGATCAGAGGGCTGAGGATTGGCCACAGAGGTTAAATGGACCAATGATAGGTGGATGGGCAGGTTTGGCTGAAAATACGAACACAACAATGTGTAATGAGCAGAGTTATCCTGAAAAGGAGAATGGGTCCATGTGCTTCATGCTGGAGATGAGAGCAGATATGACTTCAACAAAATCATATCACCAAACCCAGGACATGGGACCACCCAATATAATTAGAGCCCAGGACAAAGCTCTCAGGATGCAAGGTCTATCCCCTGTCCCTGAATCAACAGCAACAGCTAGATGAATTCCTTCAACAGAACCTCTGCACAGGTTACAACTCTTCCTTAAAGTCTCTTATGGGAAGCTGTCAGGGGAACCCCCAATAGTAGATCCCAACTGACACCGCACCAGCTGAGGTTTACACCCACCAACCGAGATCCATTCAGCCCACTCCCAATGATGCCAAATAAGATACTCAGCAAGCAGGCATCACGCTTGGTGGCCACCATTAACGGACATCAACCATGGCTATCAGTTGCACCTACGTCAGTCACCAGTTGTACCAGGGCCCCAGCTCTCTCCTGACTAATACAGAGAATGATGTCTGGAATGATGCGGAGTGCCATGATGACGGCACTTATATACATATATCTATAGTTAGTGGGCAAAGGGTTCTCTAGAGTTTTCTCTTTGGATCCCCCTTCGCCAGGTATGCTAGTCACTGTGTAATTAGGTGCTAAATCTAAATCTTTGGATCCCCCTTCGCCAGTATGCCACCCGAGGGTAGAACACCTGCTTAGGTTGCCCTTACAGAAGCCAGTGGGGATTGAGAAATGGGCAGTGGTGCAAGCTGCTAGGATAGCAGACATGCAAGGGGCCCCCAAAGATACAGGGGTCCCATCAACAACCGAGGTAGGATCACCTGCCTATGCAAGCCACACCCATGTGCCGAAAACATTAGCAGTGGTGAAGAAAAATATGCCAAAACCACACAAGAGGGGTAGGAGTGTGGAAGTAGGGCCCAGTATGGGACCAGGGACTGCAGATAGTGAGGATAAGAGGCCGAGGGGGGGCAAGGTGAGTGATTGTGCATTTTATTTAGATTTTACTGATTTAGGTTGAACAGCACAAAGGCAAGGTGACCAAGGAGTGGTTGCCAGCCAATGGACCCCCCTGCCTGACATGCAAGAGATGTTGGGAGAACTGTGTTGTGAAGAGACCTGGGGCCACATGCTGACAGTGTAACAAGATGGCAATGCAAGACAATAGCAAACCATGTCACCCCATTGTGAAAACATAAAGTCAACAATTTCATTATTCTCCATATGTAGCTTTGCACAGTAACAATGCACCTTGGTATCCAGGCAGCAAACAATTCATTCCCAAATATCCCTCCAATTCCTTTCTTTCCACTGGCATCAGTATAGACCTGAACTGTCTCATAGGATGAGGCAATAAGGCATATATCAGTCCATTTAAAGGCATATGTATGCCCCCAGAAATTTTCAGCACAGGCATAGGCTGGCACATAGTGAAAAGTATGCTGGGATGCAAATTCCATTGAGAAGTTGATGAGATGGCAGAGGAATGCACGAGAGTGAGGAATTACTTGAGAACATAATTGTAGGAAGCCTATCAGCTGCTGCAATTCATGCAGGGAACAGCACCGGTGGGGCAAGAACGAGGCATGTGAAAGGGTGTCTCTGTAATGCGCGTCCTCACATGGTTCGCTGTGGCATCGAAGATGATCATCCCAAAGGCAGTTCTTCATTCAAAATGCGAGATGACAGAGCCTGGGCGCCTCTGTCGCCATGGGGGTCATTGAAATCACAACTTGCAAATGCTGTGGGGTCTTAACCAGAACTTCATCACAGATCCAATATTCAATGTTGGGGAGCTATGATCATTGTCGCCCATATGGCCGACCCATCCGAGTCCCATCCGGAATCGGTAACACCTCGGGCCAGACCAAGGTCCCATTGCGCAGACTCAAGGCCGAAAGTCACGCCAGGGTGCTGCTGTCGGTAAATCTCCATCCTCATTGTGCTACTGGAATGTCAAACTGTAACCCCTAGCCTTCACTCGTGCCTTGTTCAGGCTCATGAACTCCGATTATTTAAATAAGCCACATCTGTCTTTTTGGTCTCATGCTAAGCACTTTTTTGCAGATAGCGGTTCAGTGTGACACAGGTGATTGTCCCTAAACAAGTCTCTCCTCCTATCAGAATCACATCCATTGGAGGGTGGGCACAATGACACTGGTGATAAGATTGGCAAATTTTTGGAGGCTTAGACGGAGCAGTGGCTTTATCGCCAGGCAGGATGTTGGGTGCAAACTTGCATCTCACCCCTGAGAGACCAATCTCAATATATTGTAATATTATATCGATTTCGGTATCATTCTGTGCGCTTTTGAACTCTTAATTTTTCTCACTTTTATTTGTATTTTTACCCTCATTATTGAGGGAGCTATTCATGTTCTACTATGTACGCTACTTACGGGCGCTTGTCCACGCACGACGCGACTAGTGTGGCCAGCTCCCTGGATTTGGAACCGGCAGCTTGGCTCAAACCTTTGATAGGGTCAAGGGCCGGT
>QLPI01015849.1:0-14054 GCA_003314275.1 Chroogomphus rutilus | reverse complement strand
ATGAAGGAATGTAAAACGGTGATAGAACAATAAAGGATAGAATAATAGAAATGTGGCCAAGGATAGGACAATAGGAAGTGCCCAACTATAAAACAAGGGCTGTGACCGAGGATAGAACAAGGACAGGAAGTCCCGAGGTGAGATGGACCGAGGGGTGAGGAGTAGGCATGTGGGTGGTGGATGTGCCAAGCCGAGACTGGTGTACCAAGTGATATGCATGTGGCGTGGACACTTGGATGTGAACATAGGATGGCTGCTCGGTTGGCACTGCCGAATAAACGGGTCTCGGTACATGTACTTGACAATAGGGTAACTCCATTGGGAATTGGGGTAACATGTCACCCCTCAATGTTACAGAGGAAATCAAGATTGGGACATAGTATTTCTGTCCTCGCTTTTCACGATCCTTGGCTTTCTCATCTATTATAGGAATCTAGTCGACTCCTCATAGATTTGAAAGTAGTATAAAGATCTTGTACATTCAGTAGTTCAGTCTTTAGTCAGATAATCGACTTTGATTTCAACTTTGATTTCAACTAAGCTTTCTTCTGGCTCACTATTCCAAAATTAGGGACCAGTGCAATCTGGTGGGCACAACATACAAGTTGAAGCCTTGCCCTACTCCGAACCTCACCATTGTTTATCTTTGGGAGATATTACATTTAATTATGATTACATTATTCCTTCACATCATAACATCACCCACCCTTGGTGTCAAGCAGGAAAATCAACTGTACTAATCCCTGTCACTGTGAAATCAACAGATGACTAAGAAAAGTGTCACACAAGTCACACAGACTGATAGGATAGAAGCTGATGCATATTGTTTCTTTTGGGAGGCCATATGTCCTCCTTTTATACTGTATTTACACTAGAGAGAGAGAGAGATAATCAATTATAGTGCTCGAAGCGCTGAGCGCTTATGGTGCACTTAAGCTACAGGAAGAGATTACCCTACAAAGTGCGACAATTGAACATGTCAACAAGATTTTTAAAGCAGTTTTGCACCCCACAAAAAGGTCTGCAGGTATGCCTATCTAATAAGGCATGGGGGGGCACGGCAATGAAGCAAATTAACGAAAAGGAGGGGATTATCAGTTGGACTGGGGTGTAATGTAATGGCCGGGGGGGCACTAGAGGGCCATTCCCTCTGGGTGGGAGCTCAGCAAAACGAGAGCTAAGTTTGGGGTAGGTGCTATGATAAATGAGAAGTCAGTGTCAATGCGGTGCTGTGAGGAATGGCAGGTGAGGTGGGCTTAGCGTGTGGGTTTAGTCTTGCAGCGCAATATCATTGTAGTTTTCAACGCATCTGGTATCCTGAATGAAGCGTAAAGTTGCAGCAATTGTCTTTTTGTCTTCCAGTAGCCATAGGATGGAGTGTGCAGCTTTACCTGCTTTATATCTGAGTTGCACATGCTGTGTTGCAAATCTGTGGCAGTGTTTGAGAAAGTGTGCTATGGTCTCAGGCTGGCGGCAATGTTTGCAAAGGGCAGTGTCAACTGCTTTGATCTTTTTGAGGAAGTGGTTGAGGGCTACGTACCCGGTACACAGTTAAACGATGATGCTGGTGGCATATTGTGACAGTGAGCAAAGTATGTTATAGATCTTCCAGTTGGGTAGTGTCTCGTCAACCCTAGACATTTTCTGGAACCAGGGGGATTTGGACCACACCTTGTACCACCATTGGATGACAGAGCTTTTCCAGCCTGTCTGGAGAGCTGTGATACTTGCCGGGAGATTCTTGTTCAGCAAGTGTGGGAGATTGGCAGCATTGGAGACATCACCTTTGGCAGCCTTTTTAGCCTGTAGGTCAGCCATCTCATTACCTTCTATCCCCGTGTGTCCTGGGATCCATTCTAAATGGATCGCAATCATTGTCTCCTATGCTTCAGTCTGCAGATGGTGGCATGAATCTCATCCAGGATGTATTGACCTGATTGTATGTGGTTGTTTTGCAGCATCTGAATCACAGCCTGATTGTCTAAAGAGATTAGTGCCGACCTGACTGGAGGGTGCTTTTCCAGCAATGTTAGTGCCAGCAATATACCCACAAGTTTACCTTCAAATACAGTATGCCTAGAGGCCTTGCCAAGCTTGAACCTCAGGGCTTCGCTGGTTTGTGGTATGATTGCAGCTGCACCTATGTTTCCCTTGAAGCCTGAGCCATCTGAGAAAATTTTTACTTCATCCATCCTTGTCCTGAGTCGGCTGGCAGCTACTGGTTTATTGGCAGCTATATTAGCTATGAACTGGGGAAACCAGCTGGGAGAATGTCTGGCATGGCTTATTGTCTCTATGGTGTGTGGTTTCAGCTTGTAATACCAGAGAAGATTCTGGATCGGGGATGAATGAGTATGTGGCCTGTGTTTTGCACTTTGCTAGACTGCTTTGAATAGGGGGTGTGAGTCTGGTAGGGTTGACAGGTGCAGGGCTTCAAAGTAGCATGTGTCATATAGATGGAGCTGAACAGGCAGGATCATGGCATGAAGCTCCAACACATCAGTTGCTGTTGACCTATAGGCACCTGTGATCAGTAGACTACCCAGCCTTTGAACCTTCTCCAGAGTCTTAGTATGGCTAACTGAATCAGTCTGGTGGCTGGTCCTAGTGTTGGAGTGCAGTGGTGTGTACCAAACTGGGAGTGTGTATTCAAGCTTGGGCAGGACTATTGAAGTATAGAGTTGCTGTACATGTCTCTCAGGCAGACCAAAGGAGGGGTGGGTAAGTCACTTTATGGCAAGGAGGAGGTTTTATGCCTTTTGCACTGCTCGCTGTACATGTTGGTGCCATCTTAGCTCTTGGTCAATCTGGACCCCAAGTAGACATGCATCTGGGACACATTTGATGATGTGTTGGGACTGCCTATGGATAAAGTCAGTATGCATTATGTTATTATGCCATGTGAGCCATAGACACTGGAATTTGGAAAGTTCAGCCTGAGAGTTGTCGGCTGCTGACCAGGTTGTTTGTTTGTCAAGCATATTATTGAGTACCTTATTGCATTCTTCAAATGAGTCCTTGATGGCAATGAAGAAGTTGTCATCCACATAAGCACCACCGTCCTCATCAGCACCTTTGGGGATGGTGACTAAGCCATAGCTGTAGACAAGATAAAGAATCAGTGAGGCTGTTTCACCCTGTCCAATACCATTGTCAATATCTATAGACAATGAAGAAAAGTCATCAAAGCTCAGCATAGTTCTTCTGCCATCAAGCATGGCAGCAAAGAAGGAGACTATTTCTTTTGGGTAGCCTAGTCTGGCCATGTTCCTGAGGAGGTGACCTGTAACCACATTTGGAAATGCATTTGCAATGTCCAGGAAGATGATTGTGACTACTTTGAGGTTAAGCCAAGCTACCTTGACATGGTGGGTGTGATGAAGGAGGGAGTCGACAGTAGTCCTGTCTGGTAGGCCTCTAAAATGATGAGACAGTAGGAGGTTATGTCGGATAGTCAAGTAAACTGTAATGTCAGTCATCATCCCTGATAGAATCTTACCCATTGTGTTGTATAGTGCTATCGGCCTATAAGCTTTGGCAACAGTGTAGTCAGGGCAGCCTGGTTTGTGAAAGACTATAGTTTTCCAGGTGTACCATTGTTTTGGGAAGTAGCCGATTTGTAGGATTGCAGAGAGGCACCTGTGAAGGAGTGGTGTCAGGATATTCTTACATTCCTTTAGCACAATGTTGGGAATGCCATCCTCACCCAGATCCTTGAATGGTTTGGTATGGTTGATACAATGCTGGACTTGGTAAGGTGCTGGCATGGTAAACTTAAGTAGTGGTGAGATGGGAGTTGTATCTTCTGGGAGATCTGGTAGGCAGACAGGACATGGGGGAAAGAATAGCTCTGTGAAGAGCAAAGCTTTATAGGCATCTGAGTGTGATTCTGACATAGTATGTCCATTGGCATCTTTATGAACAAGGGTGGGTATGCGAGACCAAGCACTATATGGTGAAAGGGTTTTTTGTATAATTGCCTGCTATCCATACATCTTTTTCACTTGCTTCCTCAACCCACCCTTTCCAGTGGTCAGCTTTGGCCTTTCGAAGCACTGATTGTATGTATTCCATGCTTTATTTGATGCTTGTTTTGCATTTTCCCAGGCCATAGTGAAATGTACCTGAAATTCCTCTCTGCTTTTGCATGCATAATTGTGACGAAGCTGGGTGAAGTCACTATTTCACCAGCGGAGAAGAATGTGTCTTAGGAATGAGTGCATGGATAGTGGATTGGATTGAAAGAGTAAGTTGTGATATAAAGTGGTCCAGCTGGTCTGCCATTGTTAGAGTTGGTTTATTAGAAAGGCCATGCTGTTGAAGCTCCTCTAGTAGTCTCTTCCTGAAAGTCTTCCAGTCAGTCGTACAGAAGTTGCAGCCTGTGATGATGCAATGCCTGTCAATCACAAGGTCTAGAGGGGTGTGGATTGGGAGGTGATCAGCTGAAGGGATGCAATCAGCATGAGAGGCAATGTATGATAGTAGCCTGTAAGAAAGGCCAACACTGAAGAATACAAGATCAATTGTCGTCCATGTGCAGTGACTGTCTAATTGGTATGTAGGTGTGCTGGGTGGTAGCTGCAATACCATGTGTTGTTCTGCTAGCATCTGCATCAGTAGCTCTGTATTACTAAGTCTGCGGTGCCATGTAAAATTTGGCCCTATCCATAGTGGGTTATGCTTATTGAAATCACCACCCCATATTGCAGAAGAAGTGTCGGGTGTTGGGTTTTCAGCAAGCCATTGGTGGAGATGTATGAGGGCCATGTTGGGGTCTGGGGGGTTATAGATGTTGAAAATGTCTATATTGCTGTTGTTGTAGGTGACAGAGATTGCAGTTATCAGGTGTGAGTTGATCTGAATCTGATGGAATGAATTAGATATTAGTTGTGTAGAAATGAGCAATATAGAGTGGGGTAAGTTATCATTATCATTTATATCTTGTATTGGTTATATTATATACCAGTGTAAGGTAGCCAGCGACAGTTTTGTTCTTGGATAAATATAGGGTTCTTGGATTAGGAGTAGGTCCCATTCTGCAGGGTCTGTCATATTGATTAGAGATAAGGTTTGATTTGTAGGTTCTTGACTTGGGTGCATAGGCATCTGGACCGGTGGGCGAGGTAGCAGGGATATAATTGATTATTGGATGAGACTGGTTAGGAGGTAGAGAAGGAGTATGTGGTTAAACAGCTGAGCAGCACTCTGGAAGATAGTCTATATCTGCAAAGGCAAAGGGGGTATAAGCTTTGTATCTTCCAGTTGCATACTCATCTTTCATTGTTTGAGCTTCAATAGCGGCTTTTGCAGCCGGGCATGTGCGAGTCCAACTTGGATGGTCACCTCAGCAATTGGCACATTTGTGTTTTTCTGCAGTGCATTTCTGACCTGAGGGACATAGGTGCTCGTGTGTACATGAGTGGTCATTAGTGGAATAGGGCCCAGTGCATCAGCCACAGCATGCCTCTCTGGTACACCCTGTCACCCGGTGGCCCCAGTCTTAGCACTGGAAGCATTGTGGGGGTCTTGGAACATAGATACTTACACTGCAGAGAGTGCCTTCAAAGATCAGACCATTTTGTATGGCTGCATTGGTGGCTGCTTTTGATCTGTAGCTGATTAGTAGTGGACCACATTTGGATCTGTCATGGGATTCAGCATTGCTGAGCCATGCAAGGTTGGCTATTTGTCACCCTTCTGGCATGTTATCAGAGTTACTGACTTCGAGATTGTCGATGATATCTTTTAGATCCTCTATCCCAGACCAGGAGCTAGTGGGGACATTGTGTGCCACCACTGCATAGGAGTGTTGAGGTGTGGTGGCTGCAGGGTCACCTCCTTGACCCATTTATCTGCATGTGTGTGAGCTTTGTTTGCATCCTCGACCATTTTGAAGGTAAGTGTAATGTTGCCTGCTGCAGATTTGGTGATACCATGTATGGGAAGTGGCATCAGTGGTGTAGCCTCTGGGTGCCTTTTGAAGTAGTTAGTATGTTGAAAGGCAAACTTCTATACGCAGCTTCAAACCTAAGACGAGTTCAGAAGCGATCTAAATTAGATAGAATGTAAATACCTAAGACGAGTTCAGAAGCGATCTGAAGAGTCGTCGTACATTGAGTAAGGTACTTATACTAAATAGTACTATTGTCTGTATGTATGTGGAAAAACAATAACGGACAAAGGAATGTGGATCAAAGGAATGTGGATCAAAGGAATGTGGATCAAAGGAGTTATTATGCTAATGTGTCCTCAAGCGTCAATGCTTTTACAATACTCCCCCGCGATTGAGACATCGATAATCCCGAATTTCCGTCTGAGAAACGAGTGTCGGTCTAAAGGCAAAGACTTTGTCAGTAGATCAGCAACGTTGTCTTTAGTGGGTATAGCTGAGATGTTGATGATCCCTTGCTGAAAGAGATCGCGTATGTAGTGAAATTTGATGTCAATGTGCTTTGTCCGTTTGTGAAACACATTGTTGGCAGCAATGGCGTGGGCTCCTTGTGAATTGGAGTAAAGCTCAACTGGCAAATCAATATTGAAGTCGAGTTGTTGTAAGAGCGATACTGTCCATTTTGCGTGTTTTGTGCACTCGCAGAGTGCCATGTATTCGGCCTCGGTGGACGATAGAGCCACCGTACGTTGTTTTTGGGTGGCCCAGGCGATGGATCCTCCGGCGAGGATAAACGTGTAGCCTGTGGTCGAACGACGGGTGTCAGCATCTGAGGCCCAATCAGAGTCGCTGTATCCAATTAACTCGGTAGAGTCATTGGTTCCATATGTCAGTGTATAATCTCGTGTACTCGAAAGATAACGGAGTACATGCTGAGCGGCACTGAGGTGCGATTGAGTCGGTTTTGAACCAAAGTGTGACAGGCGGTTTACTGCAAAGCAAATGTCGGGTCTTGAACCTAACATTGCGTACATTAGGGACCCAACGATTTGTTGGTAACATGAGGTGAGACTGGCATCCGAGTCTTCCTCAGGATTCGCGATGAGTTGTGTCCCTGTGTACAATGGGGTGTACGTTGGTCGGCACTGTGACATGTCGAAACGCGTGATAATGCGTTGAATGTAGTGCGATTGGTCGATTGCGAGAGTTTTTGTTGAACAGTCGCGTGTGATGTGTAGGCCAAGGAAGTGTTTTATCTCCCCTAGATCAGTTATTTCGTAACATTTGGCTATTGCTACTTTAAGATCCTGAATCGCGTTCAGAATGCCGAAAAGAGCGATGTCGTCGACGTAGACCAGCATGATGAGTGGGTCCCCCCCATTGTGACGTTTGATAAAGATCGATACATCGCTAGAAATGTTTTTCTGGAATCCGAGTCCCTCCAGTGTATTGTTCAGGTGCGCGTGCCATTGGCGACCTGCCTGCTTTAGACCGTATAAGGCTTTTCTGAGGTGACACACCTTTCCCTCCTGTCCGTTTATCTTAAATCCCTTCGGTTGATCCATGTATATTTCCTCGTCCAAGATTCCATTTAGATACGCTGACTTGATATCAATGTGGTGAATATCCCAGTCCAGCTGTGTTGCTAATGCAAGGAGTAATCTTAAGGAGTCGAGTCTTGCAATGGGAGCGAAGGTTTCTTCATAGTCAATGCCAGCGGTTTGTGAAAAACCCTTGGCGACGAGACATGCGCGGTGACGGGCAATGTTCCCCTGGGTGTCACACTTTGTCACATATACCCACTTACACTTTATCGCCTTGCGATCCTTCGGTAGGTCGCATAATTCCCAAGTGTCGTTATTAATGAGACACTTCATTTCCTCGGTCATGGCGTCTTGCCATTTTTCTGCATCAGGAGTGGTGATTGCATATTCATACGATGCCGGGTCGCCTGTCGGTGTCACATGTACGGCTGCAAGGTAAGACTCAATAGAGTCGTTCCAGATGGCTAATGTAGATGTGAATTTGTTTGTCATGTCAGGACTTGCGTTGTCTGGCTGTGGTACAATGACACGTTGCTGGATTCGTTTCGACTGGCGTATAGGTCTTTCGGCAGATGCAGATGGTGCAGGATGGGGAATGTGGATAGGCGGCTGTGCTGGTACTGCTGGTAGTGGTTGACCGGGCAGATCAGGTGGACCAGGTGGCGCTGGTGGTAATGAGTGCTCATCTTCGTCGTCGCTCTCTGGTAGAGCTAGTTCGACTAGTGCGGGTGGCGATGATGGTGGGAGTGATGGAGCAGATGTGGGTTGAGGTGGGAGCTTTGGGGTAGGTTTGAGAGGATAGATAGATTCCTCGAAAATGACATCAGTAGATATGATAGTTTTCATAAACGATGGATGCCACAGTTTATACCCCTTTGTAGCATTGTCATATCCTACAAACACGAGCTTCTGTGACGTGGGATCATATTTTGTTCGATGTGTCGTTATGTGGGCATAGGCTAGACATCCAAAGACTTGGAGATAAGAGAGGTCTGGTTTTTGTCCTGTCAGCAATTCATGTGGGGAAATGTTCAGTGTAATGCGAGATGGGGCTCGGTTTCAAACGTGTGCTGCAGTTCCAACTGCAAATTCCCAAAAACCTTGTGATATACCTGCACCATACATCATTGCTCGGGCCGCTTCAGCAAGAGTTCTGTTTGCTCGTTCAGCGATGCCGTTCTGTTGTGGTGTGTGTGGTGTTGTAAGTTCATGGTGTATACCTTTCTCCTTGGGGTATGTGCTAAACTCATTTGAAAGGAACTCTCCCCCACAATCAGTGCGTATGGCTCTGAGCGTTTTGTCATAATAGGTACGAACGAGCGCATGGAATAATTTGAAACTGTTGAAGGTGTCACCTTTCGTTCGCAAAAAATATATCCATTTGTAGCACGTGTAATTGTCCACTAATATGAAATGGTAGTAGTTTCCTTGAATAGAGCATGTTTTCATCGGTCCAGCAAGGTCCATGTGAATAAGGGCGAAAGGTTCGGTACGACGGTTGGTTGAGGACGTGAATTTTTGTCGAGTGGATTTGCCCAGTAGGCATCCTTCACATGTTGCTAGAGATCTCTTGGAGTCAGTGTCAATGTCCATATTCAGGTTTTTGAGTGAGGACCATGAGAGATGACCGAGTCTCGCATGTAAGATTTCAAGTGGAACTGGAGTGTGGATTTTTGATACAGATGGAGCGTTGGTTCGTAGCGAGAGCCAGTAATGCTGTCCGTTAACATGACCTTCTGCAAAGATGATTCCGTTCTTGGATATCGTAGCTTTTGCGTTTGAAAAGGTTGTTGAGAAACCCTTTTTATCAATTTTTAGTACCGAGAAGAACCTGCCTCCAATCTCCGGGGAATGGAGGACATCTTGGAGCATGATCTTCTTTTCTTCTCCGTTGACTCAAGCGATTCCAGTGACCGTGCCAATGCCTATGTATGAGACAAATGCGGTTTTGTCGGCAAAGTAAGCCTTGCGTGGTGTAGTGAGTGACCGATACTCTGAGAAATCAGATAGGTCATGGGTGATATGGTCTGGGCCCATAACCTGTTGAAAGGCAAACTTCTATATGCAGCTTCAAACCTAAGACGAGTTCAGAAGCGATCTGAAGAGTCGTCGTACATTGAGTAAGGTACTTATACTAAATAGTACTATTGTCTGTATGTATGTGGAAAAACAATAACGGACAAAGGAATGTGGATCAAAGGAGTTATTATGCTAATGTGTCCTCAAGCATCAACGCTTTTACAATATAGTAATGATGTCATTACAATACCTTGTAGCGACAGCTGGCTCCCACTTAAAGATGAGAGCATCTTTGGCAACATTCTTTGTGGACTTAAAGATTTATTTTTCTTGAAGATCTGCAACCATTTTCTGTTTTTTTTTTTTTTTTTTTTTTTTTTTTTTTTTTTTTTTTTTTTTTGCATTATGGCTTGATTTGAGGATCCACCAAGGCCACATTTTGCAGCAGCAGCATAAGAGGTCTCGCCTAGGGGCCGAGGGGGCTGCACATGACTGATAGCCACAGCTTCCTTGATATTGGAGACCACCCTTTGCAAATCATTGTTCGTTACTAATCTGTTATTGCCATAGAGGAGGGAGGCCTCTTGTAGCAGCCTGGTGATAGCTGTTAAGGATTTGATATTCAGCCCAAACATCTTTTCTCCTGATCCCTGGCAACTAGGACCTGATGGTATTGGAGAGAGGGTATGGAGTCTATCCATTATTATCTCTGATATCTGCCTTTGATAGGAGTTTGAATTTGCCATTGTATTTCGCAGTTGTGTGACTCTGTGACCTCAGCTCTTTTCCAAGAGACTGAGGTATGAGTTCAAGTTTATCTTCATATTTCATACAATTATTAATTATTCTTTTAGATAGTATTTCAGGTAGCTAACTACTTCTAATATGAGCTCTTTTCCAAGAGACTGAGATAGTATTTCAGTATTTCAGTCCTTTTATTTTAACAGGTTATGGGCCCCGGTGACGCTGGGAATTGACCTGTGACATTGGGAACTGAGCCACGGGTGGCACCCGTTGATCACAGCCAAGCTGCAGTCTAATGGGACACAAGACATGATAAACCAAAGCCCAGACAGCAAATGTACTTGCGGGTGGCACCCGCTCATGAAAATCAGCCATGACACACAATGTGTAAGGCCATACTGTGTGGTGCAAAGACAAGACAGTTATTACACTTCGACTCACCACCCAAGAGGGAGCGAAGCAGCACCGGCCAAAATGAGCCCGCCGGCGAACATGACTGCTACGGCAACGCGCGGCCCCTGTCACTTATCATGGGCGTACGCAGCAGCACAGACCTGTCACGAGAGACATGAGGAGTCCACCGGGGACTGCGAGAGGACAGTCGTACATGTGCAAGGGGCGTGGTCTACATAAACCAATGCCATGAGGAATGGCGTGCGAACGCAAGACCTCCAGGCGAACGGTGACAGCACTACGAGGATAGACACAGAACGAGGGGAAGATGACGGCTCGCGACGCGCCAGACAATAGCGCATGCATACGAGTAACATGAGCACAGGCCCGACCGAACAAAACCACATGAGGGGTGGCATGCGGGCATGCAGGGGGGCAGCCCTTCTTCCCGAGGCGATGGGGACGGCGCAAGAGACTCACCGATCCGACCTCCAAATGTCCACATCAAAGAGAATGGCCGTTATGAAATGACAAACCTCAGCCAGAAACAAACTTACACATGAACACAACCGACAACCGATGACATTGAGCCATCTTCAGCTACGCCACCTAGTCCAGCAACAACCCCTCTAACAGTTCTATCTTGGTCAAAGCGATGCCAATTCAGGTTCAGGTCATAAGTGATTGATGATCTTGTTTATACAACATCCAGGGATGTCTACAGTCAGTCAATTCAGTGTCGTGACTGTGGCAAACCTATTGGGCCTGCTCATCATTTGTCTACGGTCTCTCAAGGTTGATTACAAAGACGGGGCTTACGGTAGGATAATCTCCTAACAGCATCGGCTTGGGGTAAATCACCGCAATGCAGCAACTTGTTTGATATGGCAATTCTCCTGCCCAGTCAAATATCCCGATCAAACACGAGATGTCTCGATAGACAGAATCTACGCCGCCTTTGCGCCAGCTCCAGAACCGTAGAGGAGATATGCTTCAGTGGTAACACCATTGGTCAGCAGATGTTTGCAGATATCTTCACTGGATGACTGATCTCCGAGATACCCCAATTTATTTCTGCGACGTGATGCTCTCAGAGATAGTCCTACCCTTGTCAAGCTTGACCTCTGACAACGCGTTTGGTGGCCGATCTGCAGAACCCATGGTTGCTTTCTTGACTCAAAATCGAACCTTCCAAGTCCTCTAATTGAATAACAATGGACTTGGTGTACCTGGAGGCACCACTGTTGCCAAAGCCCTCTTGGAATCGGCGTGATTGAACCACAGTGAAGGAAAACCTTCCAACTTACGTGTCGTTGTCTGTGACAGAAACTGGCTCAAGAATGGCTGTGCGCCAGTATGGGCAGAGGCTTTTGCTGCACATGGTGGCCTTGTTGAGGTCAGGCTACCTCAGAAAAGAATCCAACCTGAGGGAATCGAGAAGCTCGCTGCTGCACTCTCGAAGAATCTCCACCTGGAATACCTCAACTTGCAGGATAATACATCAGCATCAACAGGCAGTCGTGCAATTTCAAATGCGCTCTCATCGTGGCCCTGATTGCGAATCCTCAACCTATCAGATGTGTTATTTGAGACTTTGAAGTTGAATTACAGAGGACTGGATAGACGGGCGTTGGATTTTCTCATGAAGTCAATTCATGACAACTTGCCAACGCTAACGACACTAGAGCTGAATGGGATCAAACCTGATCCTGAGAACCAGTGCATTTAAAATATCAAGGCCGCTTTAGAGTGGCATGGCCATGAGGATGCTCTCGATAAGCTCGATGATATGGAGGATGTGGATGAAGATCAGGGTGGTCAAATATTCACACATTCGCTCCGAATCTCTCAAAATTATCATTATGGCAAGACACGTACGGCATATCGCCACGTCCAGGAGCGTCATAAGGACGTCAAAAGGATTGAATGCAATTTGGAAGAGCTGGCACAACTCTTTAATGACATGTGCATCCCTACCGTCGAGCTCGCCACCAAGCATGGGGATCCTGGTGAGTCGGATATGAAAAAGAGACAGAAACGTATGAAGATTGATATTGAATCATGCAGGCGACCTTGGTGGGAGGAATGGAGCGAGGCAGAGGATTTAAGACGAGCCGATCGCTTCGATCTCAATACCTCTAAGATCGACAGATTCTCTCAAGGGCATCACACCAAAAATACTCACTTTGGAAAGGGCAAAGGAGGGGGTGACGACGACGACGACGATGAAGAAGAACTTAATGTCGAACAAGAGAAACAAACCCATGAAATAAATCCACTAACCAGACCTTTTGGTGATGAGGAACCTGAGTCAACATCCATGAGCTCGATGCCAAGTATGAGACAGAGTTGGAGGCGAAGGAATTGAGGATGGATGCTTTTTATGAGAAGAAAGACGTAATGAATGCCGACGGGGACTTGCGGCCGACTCCTGTTCCGGCTCCCATCAGTCGAAAAATCAACACACCTGGATAGAGAGGGCAGAAGTGCAGATGAAGATGGTCCAGTTTCTACATACAATGGTCCCTCAATAATAGGCTGCACGAAGGGCCTGTGAACAACGATCATGAAAATGCTGAAAAAGACTGAACGAAAGAAGGGTGAAACTGGATGACATCTAATAACCATCTATGACATGAACGACCGACCTCCGGTTCGAGGGGGAGTTTTGGATATGATGTCGCCCCGAATGTCGGATCAAGTCCGTCATAACTATAAACTGAAGAACTCGAACTCGACTCGAGTCCATCATGACTATAAACTGAAGAACTCGACTTGAGTCCGTCATGACTATAAACTGAAGAACTTGACTAGAGTCTGTCATGACTTTAAACTGAAGAACTCGACCTGAGTCCGTCACGACTATAAACTGATGAAATGAACCCGAGTCTGTCATGACTATAAACTGATGAAATAAACTGGAGTCTGTTATGACTATAAACTGGACCTGTCGAGTTTGAGTCCACTATGACTTTAAACTGGATTGAAGTCCATCATGACTCTAAACTGAACCGGAGTCCGCTATGACTTTAAACTGGACCGGAGTCCGCTATGACTTTAAACTGGACCGGAGTCCACTATGACTTTAAACTAGATCCAAGTCCCCTATGACTTTAAACTGGATCTGAGTCTGCTAAGACTTTAAACCGAGCATGACCATCATGGGCAGTGCCATGGACAATTCATTGGATTACTTGGAACAACACCTGCCGGTTTGGACTCAGGGGGAGTGCTCAGAATTTGGTGTTCAGCCTGAACATATCTCTCCTTTATCTCTGTGCTTGCACAACCTTGCTTACCTATTCCAACCCTTCTACACCACCATGGCCTTTCAGTACCGTCAAAAATTCATCTGCCACTTACATTTTTCAATCGCTAGAAGATCAGCTGACCCATCAAGCCATTGGAGATGGAACAGATGATTTGGACTGAGGGGGAGTGTTAAGGATTTGATATTCAGCCCA
>QLPI01015843.1:0-29157 GCA_003314275.1 Chroogomphus rutilus | reverse complement strand
ATGCATGGAAGTAGGGCACAACGCACGAGCACGTTGAAGCCAAGCCACTACAACCGGCCTGCAGGACTTGGCCACTTCCTGTTACGATGTAGAAAAAGGACGTAATCGTAATATTAATAATCTCCCAAAGGCGAGGCAATGGCGAGGTTCTGGATGGGGCTTGGCTTCAACGTTATGCATTGCGCCCACTAGACTACACGGTCCTGTTACATACCATTGCAATGGTTGGTGAATACATGTAACAAGTTGCTGTTTAAATAGTGCCCACAGACTAATGCCAGATAACCTGGCATAGTGGCCTTTTGGTCCAGTTGAAAGAACACATCACTGTGGGAATTTGTTGCCTTTTACAGGTCCCCAATTTTGTAAAGGCGAGACAGACAGAAATGAACAGAGGAACCTTAGTTGAAATCAAGGTTGATTTTCTGACTGAAGTCTGAACTATGAGTACAAGATCTTTTATACTACTTTCTAATCTACTAGGAGTCGAATAGATTCCTATAATAGAATGAGAAAGCCGAGGATTGTGAAAAGCGAGAACAGAAATACTACATCCCAAATAATGATCTCCTCCATGACATTGTGGAGTGACGTGTCATTCCGATTTCCAATGGAGTTACCCTAAGGAACGTAATAGTGGATCAGATATCAGAGACTGAGCGGAATTGTGAATAAATGAAAATGGAACGGAATATAAATGAAAGGATATTAAACGTAAATGAAGATGGAATAGAATAGCGACCATATGGAGTGTGACGTAAACGAGTGGAGTGAATGATCAGGAGCATGTGACGCCAAGACGGATACACGAGGTGCATATAGTCTGTGGGCTGAGGGCGTTATGTTGAATAGCGAGCAAGAGCAGAGTTAGGCTGAGTGGGCTGAAATGAATAGTCGGGGATGCCGGCATACGGTTCCTGACAGTTCCCGCCAGCATCATGAAGCTGGCACTATTACTATAATGCTTGGCCCACGCATCGTCGGCAGTCCCGGTACCTGACACATTCTCAGAATTGGAGCAGAGTTTGAAATAGGGCTTCAGACTTGGATTTAGGATTTGAGAAAGGTCATCCCCTGACAATATCACATTTTCCCAATGATCTGTGTCTTATAGGGCTAGAACAATAATTCAGTAGAAACTACTTGTCTTGGCTATAGTATACTATATAAAATATTCTAATAGGCTTTGATATCATCTACATATATATTAAATTATTGAAAAATATCCAACAAGTCTGGGTTGATTTGGATTGCTACAGCCATTCTGCAGCTAGAGTTGATCAAGGCTAACTGCTTGAAAACCAATTTTTTATTATGACAATTTTACATGTATTTTTCATTACCATGCCCTGTATATTGGTTTGGAGAGGTTCTATTTTTATTTTCAGACAGAATAGCTATAATTTGGTCAAGTAATTGCTGTTCTCTTTTCACCTGCATGAATGGATGTGAAATTTGATACATGCCTTACATACTGCAAACCAGTGTAAAGGGAAAGGATAGGTGAGTAAGAGTCAGGGTCTGAACAAAGGAAGTGAGCAAAGAGTTTACAAAGACTGCTCTGAGATTCAATGGAATTACTATAAAGGGAAGATAGCATGAGAAGGTAATAAACCAAATAAGGAAACTAGTGTGAATAAGGATAGTAACTAAAAGAGGAAGGTGCTGCAAGCAAGGCCTGGACCATAAAGGCTAAAAGCATAGACATGGAATTACTAGAAAAGGAAGAAGAATCAATTAAGCAAGATGACTTAGCAATGGTGAGACACTAACACAGATACAATGATATTATACCTATAGGCATCCATATACCTCTATGAATGACTTGCAGAAAAATATTAAATAACATTGTAGAACATACTCTCAGAACTGGAGCCCTCCAGCTCTGGCATAGCCTCTTCTTCAAGACTGACTGCCCAATCATCCAGGCCCTCCAATATTTCACTGCTATTCAATGTAGTCAAGATCATTGATAATTTTGCAGTCATTGATACTATCAATAAATTGGTCGCCGAAGAACTGGCTGTTTAGAATATATTGAGCTTTAGCCTGGTGAGCATACTTAAAGGTCTGGCAGATGTATAAGCTAAGTAGCCAATAATCTGGAACTTTCCATTAAAAATCTGGTATGATTGCAGAATCATGATCCTTTGGCCAGTTTCATTCCGAAACTACAACAATGGTTCTCGACCGGAGTAGATTTGGTGCCGCAACCGAGTACCTAAGCGTCTGACACTATATCAACAAGCCGCGGGTTGAGACCCAGTGAGCTGGTTCGCCAAACTACGGGTTTGCTTGGCTTGTGCCCGTTCCGTCGGAATGTCGGAGACATTTTGGCCAAGTGAAACACCTGTTGATCGATCATGCGTGCCACCACGTTGCACGCTGTGTTCAATTTCACAATCGAAGATGCGGATTTCTCCGGAGAGACTTTGCCCCGCGTTAATTAACCGGAGCGGTCAAAGACGTGATGATACGCTTCAATAGCACAGGTGACCCACCTCGATTTCACTCACTAGCCGGAAACACCCGTGGGTTGCATCGCGGCGTTGATGGCGAAAATTATATATTTTTTAATCTTTCACTCGCAGGGGCAAATATATATATTGTGCCCCGCCTCGGGGCCTCGCGCAGGCACCCTCTCCGCAGTCTAAATTTGTCAAGAGCACGAGAGAATATTCTATTTATATTCGGCTCGTCAAATCTTTATCTAGTACGTGAAGGGTCGGAAATAGGAGCAAACCAAAGGTTACCGCTAGTCCGACGCTTAAGTCATGAGAAACCCAAATTATGATTTATTTCTAAGCTTGCGGCACCCCGCCTCGTACGTAAGTATCGGGGGACCAGTTTAAGTAGCGAAGCTGGTCAGAAGCGCTATGGTGTCAGGCCTTATAATACAATTGGTTCTCACAGCCAACGTTGTTGTCCCATGCGTCCTTCCTTGGATTCATTGTCGCGCTCGCGACTGCCACAATCTTGCGCAGAATGCAGACGTCTCAAGGTATGTACGATAGAGGCAGTGTGAGACATGAAAGCCATGTATTTACGACGGTGCAAGTTAAAATGCGACAGGAACAAACCCTGTTCGAGCTGCCTCAGGAGAGGGTACGAGCCCCTTGACCTCTGATATCCTGACATTTTCTCAAACCATGGACTAGATGCGCTTCGATATGCCCTCGAGGTCGCATGGTGGCGAAAGGCTCTCGGTCGGTTCCATTCGACTCCGCCATACATCATTGCTAACTTTAATTATGCAGATTCATTCTTGCAGATACAGAACAGCTGGTGTGTAATGTTGCCCATCCCTTCGATATATGATCGATAATTCCTCGATTTTCTCCAGCACGACAAAATTGATTCTCTTATAAACCGTGTTCGTCAACTCGAACGTGCTCTGGAAGCATCACATGCGCTACAATCGGGGGAACCCCATCCACTGCTTGAGGACGACCTGCGCCTCATCGCCACTCCCGTAGAAGCTGTTCCGCCTGAACCAGAGCCTCAGGCAACCGAAAAGGACGATGAATTGGCAGAATGTGTCGGCACGCTCACCCTGGAGACCCGTGGCACTCGATATTTTGGTTCCCCTGGCGACTTTGCTGTAAGCACTTTCTAATCACATGGGCCTCTGTTGACAGTCAACACCCTAGTTCGCGTGGCGGGTAATTTAATTATAACATGACCACATTTTCCAAATGGTTTAGTTTCCACCTTTACAGGACAATAATGATGGCCCCCATACCGAAGTATATAAAAGCAAGGGGGCAGTCCCGCTCGCTCTTGCAGCACTCCCGCCTGAACTCGCCCAGATGGCGCAGTCATTTCCCATCCGTCTTCCTACGTACGATGTCGCACCTCTCAAACAATGGGTTCTTGAAAATGCCCTCCCGCCATTCAACCAAGCCTGGACTCTCTTCGAGAATTTCTGGGAGCATTATGCTTCACAGTGCGCTTTCCCTAATTCTCGCATCTGTTTCTCACCGATAGACCTCTAACGTATTCACACAGGTTCACTCCTTTCACACGTCCCAGTTTTGTTGACCAAATATTCTCACCACTGTATAAACCTTCTGTAGACCCCATTGACAAACCTCTGGGTCACCGATTGGGCCTACTATTCATTGTAGATTTTGTTCCTACTCATTACATGCTCTTCAAACTCACCAATTGGTCTTTTAGGTATTTGCAATCGGAGATCTTTTGGATCTCACACAGCCTTGGGAAGCATCAAGAGGTGTGCGGTATTATCTACTCTCTCGTGCTTGTCTATGTCTCGACCCTGTCCTCGAGTCTCCGACGGTCACCGCTCTTCAGGCCATGGTAACTACTTTAACAGTTTTGGGTTCGCAATAGACTCATGTGATTTAGCATCTACTTGGGGTATTTCTCATGTCGTCGCGTGGTGTGAACGAACCGGAGCACGCATGGGTGCAGTCTGGTATCAATATGAAATTAGCATTCACAGTCAGCCTCGCTGTTTTGCCACAATTGACCGCACACTGATAATATTTTTGCAGCTTGGTCTGCGTGAGTACTGAAGCTATTCTTCGCTGATGCCTCTTGACTTGCTATTGCCTAGAACACGATGCCACCAAATTTAATCTTCGTATGTAGTACTTTACGATTTTCTTTGCATAGTCTTGAACTGCACTTAGCTCCAGAGGACATTGAGAATCGGCGGTATGCCTTGATATCCGTTCTCTGTATAGAAGTCTGGCAGGTGAGTTTTCGCCGTTGGTGGTATTAAGATTGCAAACCAATGACTGTCCCTTAGGCCCTCAGCTTAGGTACGTGTTTCCACCTCACAGGTTCAGACTACATAATTTATCTAGTTCTCTTGGTATCCAATGAATAGGAAGACCACCATCACAAACATTCCTCAACAATTTTGAATGGATCTCTCCAAGTAGCCATAGTAGCGTTGACCGAGATCCAAGAAAGTCCCGTACGTGCTAATTAATACCTTGATGCATCTTGGTTGGCCGTCCATCTCACGGATGAGAGTTAGCTCGGTACTGGGTATCAGCTTTCATTCGCGATTGCACGTGCAAGGTCCTGGAAACCGTGGTGGGAAACAAGGTGACAAGCTACAGTGCTATCATGCAATTACATACAAAGATCCAAGAATTTCCTGAGCCAATCCCGCCTCCTGATACCACCGACGACGGAGAAGTTTCCGCCGGGAACATGTTGCAACGGACATTTACGACAGTTCTCAAGGATATCGGTGGGTAATTTTCTTGGATAGGTTCCGGATGTTTCACATAGTCCACTGTTTCCAGCTTTCCTATTCCTACATCGTCGTGGCTTTGCACTTGCCTTGAGAGATTATGCCCAGGACCCTCTAAAAAGTCCCTTTGCGCCCTCTGTGATGGCCTGTCATCGCAGTGCAATCAACTACATCTCCAAGGTTGGCGCGGCATATGCTGCAATACCAGCGTTGATCTTGCGTATGTGGTATCTGTGGTCAGCATATAATATCTGTCTCTCGATTCTCTCCATGCCTAAAATGTTGCAAATCAACAGGCCCAATACATTCATCGCCACTTTGGTAAGGTTTACTTTACTTTATACAGTGGATCATTGCTGACGGTTCACAGGTCCTAGGTTCGATGGTTGCACGAAGTCCTGACTGTTCCCTCGCACCGTCGGCTCTGCACGCTTTAGAGCAGGCTTGTCAACTTTGGGAATCCGCATCAGAGTGCGTCTGTGGTGCCAAGGTTTTGGTAAGATTCATCTGCAGGTCTGCATCCGCGGCACCCAGTTTGACCTGAGATTGTATGATTTTTAGGATATCGTCCGACAGTTAAAGCAAAAGGCATTCATGGCATTTGCCCAGAATCAAACTCCAATGGATATTTTCGGCAATGGATCTAACTCTCGAGGAGGCAATGAAGTCCTCGATGAGATACATGCATTGGGGGGTTACGGCCCGCGTGTAATCTCAACAAGACCCAACTCCGCTTGCTCAAATTATTCTCCCGAGTCGGGGCAAGTCGTTTCTGATTCGTCTCAAAGCCCTCCTACCGATCCTCCTGCCGATCCTTCTCCCATCGATCCCCCATCGTCTAGCCAGGGACATGACTTTCATCCCAGCCAGCCATCTCAACCTCACCCCAGCCAGCCACCTCAACCTCACCCCAGCCAGCCACCTCAACTTCACCCCAGCCAGCCATCTCAACTTCACCCCAGCCAGCCATCTCAACCTCATCCCAGCCAGCCAACTCAACTTTACCCCAGCCAGTCATCTGAGCTTCACTCCAGCCAGCCATCCGACCTCCGTTCCAGCCAGCCATCCGACCTCCGTCCCAGCCAGCCATCTAATCACCTTCCCAGCCAGCCATCTAATCACCTTCCCAGCCAGCCATCTAATCACCTTCCCAGCCACCCATCCGATCACCTTTCTAGCCACCCATCCGATCACCTTTCTAGCCACCCGTCCCATTCTGTTTCCAACCACCCATCTGACCCGCATCCCAGCCACGGTTTCGACCCGCATTCTGGCCACGGTTACGACCCGCATTCTGGCCACGGTTACGACCCGCACTCTGGCCACGGTTACGACCCACATTCTGGCCACGGTTACGACCCGCATTCTGGCCATAGTTACGACCTACATTCTAGCCATGGTTTCGACCCACATTCTTCTAGCCACGTGTCCGATCCCCGTACCAGCACTGCATCCGACCACCGCACCAACTTCACATCCGATCCCCGTACCAGTACATCAGACCGTCGCACCAGCTTCACATCAGACCGCCATACCAGCTTCACATCTGAAGCCCGTGCCACCGCTACATCTGACCGTCGTACCAGCTTTACATCTGACCCCCGTACAAGCTTTACATCTGACCCCCTTACAAGCTTTACATCTGACCCTCGTATCAGCTTTACATCCGACCCCCGTACCAGCTTTACATCCGACCCCCGTACCGACTTCACAGCGGAACCCCGTACTAGCTTCACAACCGATCCCCGTACCAGCTTTACATCCGACCCCCGTACCACTGTTACATCCGATCGTTCCAGCCTCTCGACACACGCTCTTTCCAGCCACCCGTCCGACCCCCCCTTCAGCTACACATCTGACCCTCTTAGTCATCCATCTCACTCGTATTCCAGCCATCCATCTGACCCGCATTCCAGCCATAGTTTCGACCCGCATTCGCATTCAAGCCACGCATTCGACCCCCGTTCCAGCCACACATCCGATTATGCTCCTTCACATACGTATAATACAACTGTGGATGTACAGTCCACCGCACCTTATCCGACAAGTTCGGTTGCCGACCCATCACCATCCGTGCTTGCGCCTTTCGACTGGGAGAAATACGATTATTCATCTCAGCCGCTGCCTGCGTCCTCATACAATGGAGTAGCACCACCCGCCGAATTCGACGACTTCTTTGGTGTGAAAGGAACCTCGGCTAGCACTTACCCACCGAACGTTGGACACACGTTTGTGGAAGAGTTGGGACTTGGGATTAGCGGAGAATGGCAGCCAGTCATGGACCATCTGCTTTGAAAGGCCATGTGCTTGTTACTCTGGGTTTGTGGTGTAGCATATATGCTCATTGTATCATTCGTTTGTATTGCTAGTAATCACGCCCGGAGCATGGATCCACACACAATACATTACTAATATACTAATGTACGGATCATGGAGAATTCACACAATCAGTAACACAATTCAATCCATAAGGCGATAGTAGAATACACCATTTAGCCAGGTACGTTATCCTAGCGCTGATCGCCGGATCCGAGGTTTTAGAGTTAGACGACGGTTCCTAATATATCCAACCTAACCCTCTTGTGACAAGTCAGAAGTCGGTCATACACATTCACCAGCCCAAATACCAGGAAAGAGTATCCACGGATCACAGCCAATCAAACAATATACGTTAGCTCAAGACTTGTCTATGATGCTTGCGCCACCCGACCAACTGCAGCCTATTACTGATACTGTTACCAACAATGCAGATGTGGGAAAACAAGTTGTACTGATCCTTGTTGGTTTGGTCGGCTCAGGGAAAGTAAATCATCTTGAGTTTCACGATTGTCTGCCTATCCTAAAACAAAAACGTAGAGCACGTTTGCCCTGGCCTTGGAGAGGTTTTTCCCGCAATTTCGTCGATGTAATCAAGATGACCTAGGGAACCGTCGTGCGGTAGAAGCACTGGCTATAAATACGCTTAGGCGAGGCGGGAATGTTTGTATTGATAGGACCAACTTTGATGAAAGGTGTGTGTATTATTTATATATCTGATTAGCTTCCCACCGCGCATTTCACGACATTTCGTGTCTCCCCCTTTTGACACGCGTTCCTCGACGCATCTACAGTCAGCGAGGGCACTTCATCAAGATTGCTCGCAGCTTCCCAAACACCGCGATTTGGGCTCTCGTCTGTTAGTACTTTTTCACAATTTGAATAACAATCGTTGTTGTGGTAATATTGACATCCGAGCTTTTTCTTTTTACTAGTTGACACTCCCTATGAGGTAACGCCGCGATACGGCTATCGCATCCTACGGCATTACTCTTATTGCCTTTGTTTTTCTTTACGCACAGGTTTGTGTTTCTCGTCTCCAATCAAGTGAGTGAACTATTTCAAAGATCCATCTCATCCTCGACTCTACCGACGAAATCACACACACACACAGGGACGAATCATCCCACGATCACCGATCCAGAATTAGGACTGTCCGTCTTGGAGCGTTTCTCATCAGATTATCGCTCTCCGAAACCGGAAGAAGGATTTGATCGTATCATAGAGCTGAGACCCCATCGCACTGGGGATTATACTCGGGAAGAAGTAGCCGCCATCCTTGATGGTATTATCAGTCCTGGATCACTTGCCCCTTCAGGTTCCCACTCCAGGATGCAGGATTCGGGAATTTGACGGCGATAATCCCCATGTGCCTGATCGTACCTGTCTAAGTGTAGCTGAGCCAACTTGATAACCAGCGGGAGGTAACGACATTCATAGGGCTGAATACAAAAATGTTTCTCAGTCCCCATACACCTGAGTCAATGGCCGTATCCTGGATTCTGAGTTTGGCACACGTTTCAACGGAAGGGAATCATTTACATAAATATCATATTTCCTATTCTCCTAAGCTTACATCAAGTAAATTTTTCTGTGATGTTTAGACTAGGATGAGCAATGTATATATATATCTCAAAACATTTCAAAATCATAGCAAATGAGGATCAATCAGACCCAACGGTGATCGAGTGAAACCACAATGAAGGAGAAAAGCTGGATAGAGACTTTTTGTGCAATAATCGGGTCGGGTTTAGGAAGTCCTAACAGGCAGAGCCGAGAAAAAGTATACAGAAAAAGATATCGATGCTATTTGAGAAACGGGAATAGAGCATGCAAGATGGGCTGGGAATTCATATCAGTCACTAGATGCAGAGGTGGCCTAGGTTCATAGATTGGTTCATAGATTCAGCGATGGGACGACCGGAAGCGATTGGTAGAAAGCATTAGACGTGGATGAGGACGTAGAGGAATTATGAAGGGAACGGGTGCGATTTTTCCTTTCCCTGCGCTTCTGCTTATGCGATTTGCTGGGTCCGGGATTGGTGGCAAGTGGCTCCGCAAACGGATCGAGATACTGGCCAGAGGTAGAGGATCGGTTGCCGTCTCGTACCGGGAATATAACAGGAGACACGGTGACGGAGCCGGGGTTGGATTGCACTACCCTGTCACTCGTCTGCCACAATGTGGCACTAAGTGTACTTCTCCGGAGGACATGTCCACCGGCGGAACCATATGATACACCGTCGTTTGGCGGGCCCAGGCGGGAGACGCGGATATTGATGTCACCCATGTGCGCTGTGCGGCTTCGTCGGAAAGTGCTCATCGGCACGCGGTCCCAGCGGCTGAGGTTGCGGAAATGACGCTCGCCTGATGGGTTAGCAACAGGTTCCACAGATTCATCGGAGTCGAGGAAGGAGGCGTCAAGCACATCATCAAGCTCAATAGAGACAGCAGGATACGGTAGTTCGGGCAACGACTGGACGAGAGGATCGCCGTCGCCGTCGTCATGTGCAGCACGAGATGAACCAGGCAGTGAAGACTGACGTAGGCGTTTAGAAACGTAAGGAAATACGTCAAGCTAATCCAGTGCATTCAGAACATGAGGCATAACAGCCGAAATGATACTCACCCCTGTCGCAGACCTTTTTCTACCTCTCTCAAGATAACGCCCGGCACGGTTGACACGTGTGAAAGGCGAAAACACAGTAGCTTTCGTCCCATCAATGATGGCTCTCCTCTTGGGGTCAGCAGGGACCAGTTTGAAACTTCCCATAGAGGGCATTTGACGAGATAACGAGGAAGAGGTATCAGGCGGTGACGCTGCTACAATCGACGCAGTGGGACTGCGCACGGTACTACAATCCCTATTGCTACCGTCCCGGAGCATTTTGGTTGCGCCAGCTAGAATATCTGCGGGCTTTGGGGAGTCAAGTGGTGCCTTGGCAGATCTCTTGCGTCTCGGGCCCGGGGCGGGGCTGAAAGTTGATAATGGATCGATAGACGTTATAGGAGGTGTGGGATACCGGATGGGGAGAGGTACACCCTGCGGTGTGCTAATTCCAGATCTGTGGTCGAGCATGTCATCCGTGGTCTCACCACCGTCGTCCGAAATCAAGTCAGCTTCATCTTCTTCCTCTTCGTCCTTATCTACGGTGGCTTCAGTTTCTCCAGTATCGGCTTCGATTGCTTCACGAATACGGCGGTGGCGCTGTGCAGCATCCACCTCGAAATGGACGTCTAGCACTCCCTGGCCATCTTTCAACCCATTAGCAAACACAAGCCTGCCATCCCAATCCTCGGTGACAACAAGTGGGCAATCAGCGTCAAGCGAGGGGGAGAGCACCCCTGCAGCGGCTGCTTCTCTCATGGAAATGGAGCTAAGATCTGAGTTATCGCTGTGTTCATCACCAGAACATTCGCCATCCTCTGCATCTGCATCTGACCCTGGTCCAGAGGAATCACTAAGTGTTGCGAAAAATAGCTCGGCATCAAAGTCGTCATCGTCAGACTGCCATCCGGTTACCATGCCATGTCCGTAAGGTCGTATGTCCGGGTCTTCGTCATCATCCCCTTCTCCTTCCTCCTCATCCGGCTGCATCTCGCTATCACTGTCACTATTCGTATCACTGTCATCCTCATCAGGGCCGACACTGCGTTTACGCGGACGAATCTCCCAATTGTTGTTGTTCAGATGATCCCATTTCCTCTTTTCCATATGCCAAGACTCCTCATTGTTGAGAATCTCGCGCCTGACCTTGTCACGCTGCTCGGAAAGAATCATATTTTCCTCTTCAGCGCGGATAGAGGAGTCAGAATCAAAAGAGTCAGTCATAGCAGTGGTCGAGTCGTCATTATCGGAAGTCGTGGAGACAGCGGTGACGAAAGTAGGGAAGTCGCCGCTGTCGTCATCCGAGTCAATAGCCATCCTGGTTACATATGCGTCTTCATCCGTAAAATCGTCGGTGGACTCATCTGCTTTTACAGGCATTTTGCCCTTGAGTCTAATCGAGTTTGTCTTCCAAGGAGAGTCCTCATTCTTCTTGTTCCTTGTCCTTTTGGACAAGGTTTTTGGTGATGCGGTACCCCTGGACTTAAGTTTTGCTTTGCTAGAAGCATTGTTTTTATTCGGGGATGCAAGATTCCTTGTCCCTTGTTTTGAAAGGCGTTTAGCCTTGAGAGGCCGCTCTAGCTCAGATTCGGGAGTTAGTGGACTAGAGTCGCGGAGCGA
Organism: Chroogomphus rutilus; assembly: GCA_003314275.1. Classification (NCBI taxonomy): domain Eukaryota; kingdom Fungi; phylum Basidiomycota; class Agaricomycetes; order Boletales; family Gomphidiaceae; genus Chroogomphus; species Chroogomphus rutilus. The sequence goes on along the minus strand of QLPI01015843.1, from coordinate 17,383 downwards.
GAGTGAGGTTGATATTGAGGCCGATGGCGCTGGTGTCCCAAGCTGAGAAGCCGGGACCGTGAAAGGTGCAGGGTGATGTAAAACGACACAGTTTTTGCTACTGCTGCTGCTTCCATCGACGATCGCGGAGTCTGCGGTCGTCTGTTTCAGCTTGCTGGGCTTGGGAGCCCAACTTTCGACAGCTGTGAATTTCTCCGCAAAATTCCAGTAAGTGCGGGGAGGAAGTTTTATTTTGAGAGGTACAGAAGTAGACGCAGCGGCAGGAGGTGAGGGTTGAGGTGCTGCAAGTTGAGGTATGGGCTGAGAATTGTTGGTGTTGCCACAAGTGCAATCGCTCTCGCACACCGGGCAGATGTCGTCGTCTTCGTTTTGAGTGGACCTGAACTGCATTACGGTATAGGAATGAGGAGGCGGCACTGTGGTAGACGATTGCTTGGGGTGGACTGGATGGAAAACCAGAGGTTGAGTGGAAAAGCAGCAGAATGGGTGAGCATGCAGTGGCTTGCGCGGCGAAGGAAAGAACAACTACAGCTACGAGTTGGGAAATTCGTGTACTCACTGATTGGACGATTTTTGGGCATATCTTCTTGAACTCAAAGGACATTTAGTCTGGCAGGTGTGGATTGGAGTTTCCAGGATGGTGAAGGGAGAGGGAGAACCTCGCGCGCAAAGAAAAAAATTTCAGCGCTTGTAATGGCGGTTGTTATAAGTCGGCGAGATCCGCTCCATACCCGAAAATATGTACTTATGCGACTGGCTACAGCAACTCGGAGTATTTGATTTGATTTGAATGGTGACTGGCATTCTCACAGACTGTGGCACAAACCCCTAAAGATACCCTTACGCAGCACTCCAACTCGCACTCTGAATCACCTTCGGAACCGCCTAGTCATAGCACTCTCGCTAAGTCCAAGCGATGACTTTACGCCACCCTAAGAGTCGGCAAATACAAAATTGACCGATGCTCCATGTGCCCGAAGCCCACCAAATTAGACAGCCCTGCACGTTGAGAAGGAGCAAATGGCTGAGAGGGACCCCTGTGCTACTTGGTTGACTGTCACGGGGACACGGCAATTCAAGACAAGAAGTCACTCTTACAAGTGGCATCCATACATCTATCATCTGCCAGCGTAACCTATGATTCTTACGTAGCGCCCATTGATGACTGGTGTTCTTCCTGGCTTAGCTTCGCGCCCATCCCTTTGTTACGAACCCTGACAGAGACTGGCCTTCTCATTCAATTAGCGCTCTTTCAAGTTGCAAGCGTGCCCCATTGTTATTCACTTTCTTGCAGCCTGCGTCCGAATAGTACACTTCCCCATTGAGGCAGGCATGGAACATCTGATTGAATGGAAAGACGAATCCAGATTGACAGGTATTCACTCACCAAGGAAAATAGAATCGGCAGATGAACACCTTCAAAACGGGTGGATATATTACCTAACACGAAAGCATCCGCGGCGTTTCTATTCACGAACTTTTTTCACCATCGCTTGGCTCAATGCAGCGTGAGCATAGTCGCAGTCGCTGGACATAAAATATTTACGGAACCGCACATTAGGTCTAACGCTTGCTCAACAAATTGCCCAGCTTGAAACTACTGCTCCTACAGGTTCGTAGTTTATTGACCAAACAGGTGTCAGGTTTTTAAACATTCACAAAGACTTCGACCCAGAGGACATCTATCAAGGAAATGCTAATGATCATGTAGCTCCAGGCAATGCCGAAGATGTTGACATGGATCCTCATGATCCAAACGCAGGGCGGGAACATTATGTGGATGTAGGGTATGCCTCAGATTATTAACTTCCTCTCGTAACAATGGTAATGGTGGTTTACAGTCCTTCAGAGCTACGAAAGCTACGCGAAAGTGTGGCAGATCCAAAGTATGATAGTGTCAAAACATCCCGGCATCAACTGCACACAAATGAGGACGACAGTGAGGAAGAAGACGGAGATAGATCTCAGTTGGAGAGTCAGCAGAACGAGGGAACTCCATCACTTCACAGTGATTCTTTGTCTTCGGCATCCGAGGATGAGGAGATCCATTCTCCAATGTCTAATGGAGCAACAAAGCCTAAGATGGACGATGTTTCCACACAATCACAAGATCCTGACCCAAACCTCATCTCGAATCAGGACGACGAGACACTTACCTCATCCCTTCAACGCACTCGTCTCGTGGACAAACTCAAGGGTAAGGCTGTATCTCGTCAGCTTGTGTGTCTATACCAATCAATCGCACGTCTTCAGTGTCGTTGACCTACTGTTTAGAAAATATGGGACTCGCTTGTAGATGCAAGAATTCGAATTCAGAAATGCGTCGCAACTGCCAATAAATTACCGCACGTGTGTTGGCTCATCATCTCCGTTACATGTAGCTGACTTTACTATTCAGCCTGAAAAAATCTCACCTTACGTCTCTTCCAGTCAGGGACGCGTTGCTGCACGAAGGTTCCTCACAGAGTCGCTCATGTTATCAGATGAACTCTTCGAGTTACGCCATGTAAGTTGCATCGCGTATTCTCGCCTTCCCTCCCTTCTCTCTCTTCTTCAGCTTCTAATATGAACCTTGCAGGCCCTTCTTCTTAAAGCTGGCTTTGCTCAACCACCCCTGAAAAAGAGACGAATAGACCCGGAGCAAGTTGAACTAGGAGATCTAGATCTTGAATCACTGGTGAACGAAAGCACGGCGGACATGGTCGCCTTCGATGTACAGTACGGATTTTTCACTTTCAACGCGGCCCTTCCTCTCATGCTTTTCTTCCTTTCTTGCGTCAGAACACACCCATATAGCCTATCTACCTTGCAGAAATGGTCAACAAAAGTTCAGGCCGTAACACCTTTAGCATTACTGCAATCCTCGCGTACAACATTCAAGTCCGGCCCTGCCCACTTAAAAGGCGCTGCCGAACTTGTAGAAGATGCTTTGAGAGAACAAGGCAAATTAGTCAAACGAACGTGGGGAAAATTCAATCCGGAAGCACGGATTGGCGGAATCACCGTGGAGGAAGCCGAAATTGAAGGAGATGAAGAAACATATGATGATAAAGACTTCTACCAGGCTATGCTAAGGGATGTGATCGAGTCTAAAGGTAGCAAGGATGGTACGTCTCGATTAGTTTCAGAATTCGTGGGGGTCTTTGATTCTCACGATTTCCGGTCTTCAGGAATAGATGTCGCCGACCTATATGCAAACTCGAAGAAGCAACAGAAGAGGAAAAATGTAGACACGAAAGCGAGCAAGGGGCGAAAGATTCGGCACGTCGCTTTTTTTTACTTTTTATGATTTTCCTGCTCTAAATGCACTGCTGGCAGTTATGAACCACACGAGAAGTTGCAAAACTTCATGGTTCCTGTACCCGTCCGGGGCGGTTGGCACGAAGAGAAGATTGATGAGCTGTTTGCGAGCTTGCTTGGAAAAGGGTTTGAAGGCACCGAGTGAATTCTGATAAACCATGGAATGGAAGCAGGCCAAAAAAGTAAGATAATGCAATTTTAGACTATTAAGTAACGGGTGTATATATCATATCGACCAGATTAAACGCCTTTCTTCACAATTCTAGCCATCAGACTATGCCTACAAACTCCCGCTGATCGATAAACAACGAAGTGATGCAACGTACAATCTTTACAACGCTACTCGTACTCTAGATTCAAACAACAATCCAGGGCCCCCCCCTCATACATGCGAAAATTCAGAAGCAGGTTCACGCTGCCTGTCGGCCTGTCGTTGCTGGTAACAGTGTATCAGGGAAAGTTGTCATCGCTCTTCAACGGTGTCCTCCTCATCGTCCCCTTCATCCATCGCTTCCTTAAGCTGGTCGAAAATGAGCTGATGGAACGAATATATGCAGGTGATGACGTACCATCTCCACAAGTTCATGACACTCGTTCAGGTGTGCCATGACAATACCTTGTCCTTCGGGAATAGAGCCGTCAGACCCAATAAATTTACCATCTTTTCGGAGTGAATCTATTTGATGCAGAGCTAGCTGATACTGGAAGGTGTAATGATTAAGTGTGGCCATCCTAATCTAGATGTGTGGGCTTACAGGATAAAGGTCTCGAGGACTGAAAGGACCGCCATATTTAAGAACCTCGTTGAGGCAATTCTTTACTGTGGAAAGTTTATTGGCCTGAATATATCAATTGAATGTCGAGAAAAATGATCGATACCGGAGAACATACAATCGGCATTAATTCCTCTGATACGGGTTCGCTGGACGACAGCAATCGATAAATGAGGCCATAACACCGACGCAAGATGTACAGTAACGCCTACGCAAGAGAGTGAGCGCGATACCTATGATAAACAGCTAAAGGACTCGCGTATTGTCCAGTTGGTCGGTTGCCTTCTGCATCAACGAACTTGCCATCCACTCGCATCTTGTCGATTTCACGTAAGCTGAGAGAATAGTTCCATAAGTCCGTCTCGCTGTAATGCCGCCGTTTGAGATATTGAATGCAAGAGCATGCTTTCCTAATCCACGAACCGAAGCGACCATCGATGGGTGAGCACCAAATTCTCCAACTCGGCTCTCATTTCAGATAATCTGTCGTAGATTGGCTTGAGCGACGACGCCACAGTCTTGCTGACTTCTTTTGCGCGAATTTCCTGGACAATCTCGAAGCACTCCTCAACCATGGAGGAAAGTAACGCTTGTGATGTGGGAACTGAAGATCCGCCAGGGCCAAGAAACTTCCCATCAACACGTTTCCTTGTCACCCGTTAAATTGATGACCTTGAATGTTACGATAAACAAGACTCACGCATCTATCCTCCGTAATTCCTCTTGCAGTGGTTTCAACTCGTTTTTCACAGATCCCTCTTTAGCAGCTAGGGCTACCAGCTGTCGACGTAGGTGGAGCAATTTCTCGTGGAGCTGATTGCGATGACGGTCTCAGTAGACCGCTTCGATCAGGTACAATTTCAGCTAACCGGAATGATTTCAACAGAGAGCTCGGAGAGTGAATCCTCTATGGAATTCAGAATCGTATCTATTTTAAAAATGATATAAGTGAACATGAGAAAGGCGCGCCAAGTACACGCAGCTTGTACCGAAAATGACGAACCGCACTCGTGAAGTTGACGCTCAAGGAGTTTTGTCATGGCCGGTGGATGAAGGCCACTTTCAACATCTTTCCGGACGATCTCGCGGAGCTCATCCAGACGATTTTGGAAGGTGATTACATCTGTTTCATTGTAGACGGCCGATTCATTCAAATGATCCAGAAGTTGCTAGCAGAATAGTTAGGTACAAAGTTAGATGAAATCCAGCATACTTTGTAATGATCATATGAAAATTTCAACGTACCCTGATGGTTGCAATCTGGCAGTATGTAGCAGGACACTCTTTAGTTTTTCCGATGGTGAGGAAGAAGAGCGACATGAGGTTGAAGACATCTGCTAATGTAGTGTCCAGCCTGTTCTTGTGTGGATGCTGCTCGTCGCGTACGTCGTTTAGACGAGTGACTTGGTGAGCGGATGAGAAAGCCAAGTATAGTGACAACCAAGCGAAGGGTTTACCTTGTTTCACCACTGCGTGATAGAGGGAGAGCACATCATGAGCTTTAACAAACTCTCCTCTGTCCTTTTTGAGGGCAGTGAGTCGGTTGCGGATGCTGGAGAACGATGCCGAGAGGATCAGGGATACATCCGTATGCAGGACTGAAAACAGGATGGACTCACTTTATTACGGCCTCAAGGATGGAATTCTCTGTGAAGAAATTTCAATATTTGGGATTGGAACATCAGTTAGAGGGTTGATAGTTTGCTTACCCTCCTGAGGTACGGACATGGAGACAGACGGCAAGAGGCTCGAGTAATATCTAAATTGTCACACCGTTACACCCCCAGACCAGTCACATTTCGACCCTATACCACACCATGGACAAGATTAAGGAGGTCCGTTGACGATACACGTGTTTGACTCGCAACCTGGTCTGACTATGATCTTTACCAGAAACTCAATGCCCTTCGTGCCGAAGCCGATGCCAATGTTGAACGAGCTGAACAGGCCGAAGCTATGAACAAAAAGTACGAACAGGAGATCTTACAGAAGGATCAGGAGATCATTTCACTTCAACACAAGCTTGCTGTTCTTGATGGTGAACTGGAGAAAGCTGAAGCAAAACTCGCGGATGCGAAGGTCGCACGAGAGGAGGGTGATGCTAGCAGGGTCACGAATGAGAACTTGACAAGGAAAATTCAGCTATTGGAGGAAGAACTGGACACCGCCGAGAAGAATGTTAAGGAGACTGTGGAGAAGTAAATTGATTCCATCACATCACGCTTTGTAAATTCTGACATGTTGTGCCACAACAGGCTTCGGCAGGTAGACGTGAAAGCAGAACATTTCGAACGGCAGGTACAGCGCCTTGAACAGGAGCGTGATCAATGGGAGAAGAAGTACGAGGTGCGATTTGATCTTGCATTTATCAGCCATGCATCTTATGGTTTGTATAGGACGCGCAAGAAAAATACCAGCAATCGAAGAAGGAGCTCGACGAGCTTGTGCACTCAATGGAGGGCCTTTAGTTTTCCATCTCTAATCATGGTGTGAATACCATTTTCTATATGATTAATATCGTACTAATTTCTTGTCCTACCCAGTCGAGTATACATTTACTATTTCACCTCATCCCGTACATTCTTCATATATCACGTTTATGACATGACCTTCCCTGTGAACCCTCTTAAACCCAACTAGACCACAAATAATATAAGTTCCATCAACGAACAGGCTTGCGATTATCAGAGAATCAATGACAGTGATAAGTTACTTAGGCACGTCATGATTATAATTGACGAGTCATTTCCAAAATAATATTTTTTCTTTGTGGCAACTTATGAAACTTTTGGGATCGAAGTAGTACAAACCAACTGTGGTTAGATGAAGCTTTAAATTTCGAAACTTGGAGTTACAGGATCCCCCGGCGGACGATGGAAAGAAAGCGAAATAAACCTTGTCGTTAACACTATCATATGGATCCCTTGTGCCGGTTTGTCGGAAACCTGGCACTTGGCATTCTATGCTCCAGTAGCAACTTCTCCCTACTTCTCATCACGGAAGTTGATTGAAATTGAATTGACGCAGTGTCGTTCGTCGGCTGAACAGAAATTAGCAAACCTTATTAAAAAATAGGTAGTAACGCACTGGGTGTCTTGAAACCTTCACCCTGATTACAGTGTATAAGGGGTATGAGCAATCATCGCGACCAAGATCGGTTTGTCAAGGTATCTGACCTTGAAGACATGGCCCAGATGGCCTCCACATGCAGTACAGGTAATCTCTGTCCTTACCATCCCAGAGGAATAGTCCTCATGCCGAGTAACAGCCCCAGGGATGGCTTCATAATTCTCAAATAAGGTATCAGATGGCTAATGGACTGACTGACTACTCACCATCGAAGAAAGCGGGCCAACCACATCCAGATTTGAACTTGGTGGTACTCTTGTAAACTAAACGAACAACACCATAAGAACACCGAAAATGAAACTCTGGAGGAGCTTACTAGGTGTTTCACAGGCGGCGCAAGTATAAATGCCTTCTTCGTAGAATTTGTCGTATTGGCCACTAAAAGCTGGCTCTGTACCCTTCTCTCGAATCACCTTGAACTTTGGCCCCAATACTGGTGAATGGCCAGCCTGGGCCACGCAGTTACTACACACGCACCTGAGCGGGAGTAAGGATAGCTTGCCATTCGGCATCAGACTTGTCCTTGGAGCCGGGATTTACTGGAGAAGACATTGCAGAAGCTGACGTAGATAAGCTGGAAACCCCAGATACGTTCGTGCTAGGGAAGAGTTGACGCAGGGATGTCAGAGTCGTTCGTGCAGCTTGAAACATTAACCAAATCGACTTTTGGATGCCATCTTGCCGCATATATGCTACCCACGTGACTAACCCGACCCTTAGTCGGGATTCATAGGTTAAGAGATCGGGATTGTCAGCGAGGTTCAGATGAGATGCATGAGGCTGTGATGTAAGGCCAATCAATCAATCAATCGCCTACAGTATTATACACAGCAGATTATAATTTCCTCGACATGTCCTTATCCTCTAAATTTACTTTGAGAAATTGGAACCTCAATAATTAGGCCCCGGCTTCTATGTATTCCTAATGTTCCCGGCCAAAATCGATTAAGCGACTGATCTCTTCTTCTTCAAGTTACCACAGCAATGGTGTTTACTGGTGAGCACAGCGTTCCTCTGCGCAGAATATCACATATTGAGACAGCCTCAGAGAAGCATTTGTTAAACAATCCCGCCACGCTGGTCGTTGAGTCACTGGAAGGTAACGCGTTGATACCATCTTTCTTTGCCCCGTTTCTTGCTAAACCGTTCAATTGTACCAGGATTGACCTATCAGAATCCCCATGTTTCTCTTGATGTCCGGAACAAGGGTGATTGAAATCTTCACTCAGTTGCGCTGGCTACTCAGCATTCTTTAATCAGTTGTCTATAGAACTAAAGCTGACAAGTCCAAAGTATCCCTGATTTGTGGTGGGGGAAGCGGCCATGAGCCCAGCCACCCTGGTTTTGTTGGTGCGTGTTCTCTCCTCTCTTCTCACAGATTAAAAGTTGAAGGGATGGCTCTTAGGCGAAGGGATGCTGACTGGTATGGACACTCCCGGGTTTTAATTTTTGAAATTTATCGTGAAAACCAGCTGCGGTCGCCGGGAATGTTTTTGCATCACCCACTGCTAGCCAGGTTACAAGAGCGATTGAACTAGTGGATAGCAATGAAGGGTTTGTCTTAGTTTTGTCTTTTATCCACAAAACCTACCACATATCGATCCACAGAACGCTCATTATTGTCAAGTGCGGTCATTCACTATTTTCAAGTGACTGGGGATCAACCCTACTGCAGGAACTATACGGGTGATGTGTTACATTTCGGTTTGGCAAAGGAACAGTATGCGGCATCGCACCCGGAAAAGGCACATCGAGTCAAATTCTTAGTGGTCGGTGACGACGTTAGTGTTGGAAAGACGCAGGGAGGGCTTGTGGGTAGAAGGTAGCACGTCACTTCCCTTCCGTTTTCCTACCCGGTTTGTACAAACTTATTTCAGGGGGTTAGCTGGAACAGTCCTAGTATACAAGATAGCAGGTGCTTTGGCGAGTCGGGGTGCAAGATTACGTGAGGTTTATGACGTTGCGGAGTGGGTGTCTCAGCGTATAGGCACTATTGGTGTTGGCCTCGACCACTGCCACGTAAGTACTCAATCAACCCGAATAGCTACTGTTCGTCTAGTATTCTGACTCCATTGTTAGATCCCTGGGACGTCAGCTTCTAAATCACACCTATCTTCCAATGAAATAGAAATTGGAATGGGCATCCATAATGAGCCGGGTCATGCTCATGTTTCACCCATTCCCCCATTGGATCAACTGGTTACCTCCTTGCTTGACCTCCTGACGTCCACAATGGATCCTGAACGCTCGTTTTTACCGTTTGGGACTCCAGGATCAGGAAATGACGAGGTCGTTTTGCTAGTTAATAATTTAGGTGGGCTCAGCGAGCTCGAAGTGGGGGGAATTGCTCGTGAAGCTGTCAATCAACTAAGGGAGAGGGCGATCAAGGTCCAACGTCTGCTTGTTGGCTCGTTTATGGCAAGTCAAGTGGATATGACACAATTTATTTACTCAAGGTTGCACAGACATCCCTCAATATGCCTGGCTTTTCCTTGACAATATTGCTTCTTCCTCGTCCTGGTGAGGAAGCTCCGCTTCTGAAATCTGATATTCTCTCTCTCCTCGACGACACCCCAAATGCGCCAGGATGGAAATGGTGCTCTAAAGTGCCACCACCAGAAACTAACTCATTGGCAAGCTTGCCTGAGAAGAGTACTTCCCAGAGCAAGGGGCGAACTTTAGCTGCATCTGATCCGACGGGTTTTGTGGAAGCGATCCAGCGTGCTGCAACAGCGATCATACAACACGAGCCCGAACTTACTCGCTTGGACAGTATCACTGGAGATGGTGACGCAGGCTTGACGCACAAACTTGGTGCAGAACAGATTCTTCGTGCTGTGCAAACTGGCGATGTTAGCGGTGAAGACGTTATTGGCTCTATCACAAATATTGCCCGGGCTATTGGCGATAGTATGGACGGTACCAGCGGAGCTTTGTACAGCATTTTTTTCTCGGCTTTGGCTCAAGGACTTTACGATAGCACGTCGGAAGATTCATCTCTCACATTGGCAGCTTGGACGGCAGCGCTCCAGATTGCAGTATCGAAACTCTTCACTTACACCCGTGCCCGCCCTCCGTCACGCACTCTCGTTGATCCTCTTGTGGCCTTTGTAGAAGAGCTAGAGGAGAGTGGCGACTTGACCAGCGCCGTGCAATCAGCAGCTCAAGCAGCTGAAAACACGAAGCATCTTGAGGCCAAAGCAGGTAGAGCCGCGTATATAGAGAAGGAAAAGGTAAAAGGCGTCATGGATCCAGGTGCGCTGGGTGTCAAGGTAATTTTAGAGGTGTTGGTGAGATGAAAATGAAGTAGAAAATGAAATATTGATGAGTTGGGTGTATGATAGCTGCAGTACAGTCTAGCGACAAGTAACTTTGGCAACACATTGTATTTTCTTGGTTGATCAGCAACTTGGATTTCAGCTCTTCCTGTCGGCCTGACCGCTTTTAAATTGTGTCCACGCTTCCTCAGTAGCTGCAGACACCCTGGATTTTATGCTTGAGAAACTATCGAGAGCTGGACGGACGTCCAAGGAGAAGGCAGGATTCCCATCAGGCTCTGGAGGCGCACTATAGTAGTCAATGACATAGCGAACTTCTTCATTTGTACGAGGTCTTCGAATAACCCAATCATGACGGTCGAAAGGAGGTTCTGTGCTATAGACGTATGTTGAGTCAAGGTCAGATCCCAGTTAGTGGATGGACTGACTTGAAACGTGAAGGTAAGAGCCATCCAGCAAACATGAAAATACGAGCCTTGGGCGAGAGTTCGCCAGGACGTCCTTTAAACCGGGTTAGTTGTACTTTATCGATGCTGAGTATGATGCGGCATAGTTATTGTCGATATCCTGGATTTCGAATACCATTTATGATGCTCGCCTTGGGTCAACCCTCTTTTCCCACTTCAAAACTTCACTCCAAGCAGCCTCATTGAGGAAGTTGTGGATCTCCACCATGGTTTCGATATGCTCCTCTGGAGTCTCCCATCCCTTCCGCACGAGGGCGCTGTAAAATTGTTGTGGAGAAGGGTACTCCCAGGTTCTGCCCGAGTCATCGCGCGGAATAGAGGAATTCATGCGCTCTGTTGGAAGAGACGATGACTGCGATGCATGTGGATTTTGCGATAGGTCATAAGGCATTTGATTCAGAGGGTTTATGGATGACGGATGAGAAACGGGACATTGTGCTGGAGGTGGAGACGATGGGGATTGATGTTCCACAGGAACTTGCGCTTGAAACGTGCGATGGTCAATTGGACAAGATGATGGTCCCAAGGAGCTAGCTTGACCTAGAGGAGTTGTAGAGGATTGTGAACTTGTCTGCCCCATGCTCTGCGTCGCGCGCTAAGAGTGAAGTATTGCGGTGCATGCCGACTAGTCCACATTCAGTTCTCTGTTACGGGTGGTTTTTGTATATTATTGATCACGTGGATAAGTTGCAATTTACAGTAGATAGAGCACATAATTATACAACTGAGTCCACACGAGAAGTGGCGCAGGTACACAAAGCGGGGCCAAATTAGTGGCATACATTTACTAAAACTCAAGAATTACCAAAGAAAATTTTTCGTGAGTCGATTACTTCTTGTTCTTATCCACTGCTCCCGCGGTTGGGACATAAAGTTCGGTTTCCTCGTCCGGGACAATGACTTCCATCTTTGTCTTTTGTCACACATACCATACACCGCCTCGATCGTCTTGTGTTATCAGGCACAATGCCGATTTCCTCACTGGGGTGCACAGGGTATGCATAGGGAGCAACATAGGGCTGGAAGGTCAGAACGGCATTCGACGCTACAGCGGATATTACTGGTCTTGGTTGTGATGAGCACGGAGTGTATGATGCATCTCCGAGATCAATAACTGAAGAAGGCGTCGATGTAATTTCAGATGATGTGGACATCAACGACCCATCCTCATATCTTGCTTTCTGGCGGCATTGCTTCTGCGGTAAGTCAGAGCTTTGTTCTTCCATATCGACCTCTCCCCATAAAGGACATCTAGCCCGATCACCACGTCCGGGACATTCATAAGACGCATCCTCCCGGCCTGATTTTAAACATACAACACAACGTCTTCGACGTCGTTTATATGTCGAGCTCTGTAAGATGAAGGCAAAGTAGGGGGTAGGGGAAGCCATGCTAGGGAAAAGAGTGTCACGAAGCCCCCCTGTGCGCTCATCATGCGGTGAAGGTGCTGGAGCGATGCGTACAAAGGTATTGGGTGGTAAAACTGCACGAGGAGAAGGTAACTGGGATGGTGGAACTAAGGAAGGCTGAGGGTCGCAAGGTGGAAAAACAGTGTTTGTGTTGTATAAATCGCATGACTGAGAGTCCAGACTCGCTTCTGAATTACTCAGTGGTAACTGACATTGAGAAAACTCAGGTGAAACATCTAGGTCCACAAACAGGGACTCATCAATGGCAAACGGACGGTCACTCTGTAGAGTTGGAGGTTCCAAGGGTGGGGTGGGTTCGATCTCGCTGCAACCGGACGATACTACTGGAAGATATGAGGGTTGAGGATACCCAAATGGAGGTGAAATCTGCGCCGGGTTATGGATCACATGATTCGGCGCAGGAGATGAGTTATTAAAGACCATGGAAGATTCACCAAGAACAGAGTCCCATGCGATCTGAAAGGACTGCGGGCAAAAAGTGATTGCTGAAGAAGCAGGGGTATAAATCTGAGAGTCAGAACAGGGAGTTACGGGGGGGAAGTTATGAGAGAAGTCATTGAGTGATGAATGAGCATGTATTGATGGGATGGATGCAGTAGCCTCACAGCCTTCTGGAGGATCCTGGGCCTCAGACTCGCCAGATGGAGAAGAATGCAGCATAGGTTGGTTGTCAAAAGTTCCGAGCTCATTGTTGACTGAACTTATTGAACCGAAGAAAGGAAGTGTTGGCTTACGGCCTGCGCCCTTCCTGCGACAATATGACATCAGATGAGATGATGCAGGACAACATGCTAACCTTAAGCCCCCTGCTTTGTGTCCAACGCGGTTTCTTGTTCCTTTGGTTCGACCCATGAGAGCGTCCTACGCTCATGCTGAATCACAGGAGCATGACATGCTCAAGTCAAACAAGGATTGGTTCGGAGTTACCCTGACAGCCACCGGCTACCCAAACAGGATATGTCACGCTTACACTTTGTTTCTTACTCTCTCATCGTCACTCTTAGAAATTTGGCTGCCATCAGCACAAATATACCTACTGAGCCAAACACGTCAACGCCAGCTGAGCTTCGGCTCTTACCGTCTTCTTCATGGTCGACGTCGTCAACCCCCTCAGCTTTCCAAGCCAACACTCACTTGGTCATATGCCCTCCGACTCTGTCATCACATCTAATCATAGTGCCTCAATATCCAAAAACTCGTTGACTCTTGACCACGAGGATGGTATGCGTTCTCACGTCTGCTACGTGTACAGTTGTTGAGCACAATGTATGTATAGAGAATGACACGGTTACAGCGAAGCGCACGTTGACCCGGGGCAAGGAACGCAGTCAAGAGTAAGTACTATCATCTTTCCGTGAATCTCAGCTTCATTCCCAAGGTACGCCAGGGATTTATGTCTACTCGCGGTCAGCGCGCAAATCACGGAAATAACCTACAGCATCTCTGATATTCAGACTCGCATATTTGGTTAGTCTATGCCTAATTACACGCGATAGATGTTGACTACGTTGAACGTACAGAGATACAGGAGCTACGCCACCAGTCCAGCGTCAAGTCCAAGGTTAACGACAAGGCCTCTTCGCCCCCAGACGCTTCCCCGCAAAGCACGGTGGTAGAGTCGACAAGCGTGATCGACCAAGCACTCATCAACCTCGATGAACGTTTAGAAGCTGTGGCGCGTAACGTCGAGGCTGTCGAGCAAAGACTCACACCATTGCTTCGGTCTGTGAAAACACCGACGCAAAATCAGTCCGAGAACGTGGGCGGGGCGGATAAGCTCATTTTACGCAAGCATGCCGCGTTGTTACGTGATTGGGAGTCTGTGCAAACGGAGGCAGAGGTGCTGAGGGAGGAACTCAAGGAAGACAAATGGTTGACGGTCTTCCGAAGCGTGAGCGAGCAGGCTGACGGTATGATGAAGTCATTAGAGAAGGCAGTCACTCAGTGCCAGGTGCGTGAGCGATATACATATCTAGTACATAAATATGTCATTAATTTCTGAACCACAGGATTTTATATGGCAAGTAAACAGGTCACGGCAGTCTGAGGTTGCCTTGTCGTCACCCCACAATAATAACGAGCCTAACCACATCAATCTTGAAGTATTCACGGGTATTCATAACGCTTTTGAGTCCAAGAAGAAGTGCGTCCTCGGCCTCAGCTGTGTATTATTCTGACTGAAGTATATGATGTTACTTACAGATATTATATGCCATCAGTTTCTAAAATATTATCCGTCGTAGACAAAGGAGTACGAGATAGGGTGACAAAGAATGGGGAGTGTTTGCGCCTACACGCAGAAATGCGAGGCCGGTGGCGAAATCTTCGTGAGCGAATCAACCGAATCGACTCAGAGATGGAAGCCGTCCGACGCATGCTCGCCAGTCGTGATGTGGACCGTGCGGATAACGAATCGACATATTCCCGAACCACTTCAAAGTCTGGAAACGGCTTTCTTGATACCCCTTCGCCGCCTCGCAGTCGTGCCCCGTCAAGTTCTTCTGGCCTCTCCCGTTCTATTTCACCTTTTCGTAAGTTTGCTGCACGTCTAACCGGGCCAGGACGTTCGACCCCGACACCCAAAACCACCGCCCGAGTACCATCTACCGAGCCCGTTCCTTCACTCCGGGAGCGTGCTTCTCATTTCTTCCGCAGTGGCCATAAGGCGACACAGAGCGTTTCTGGGAGTTCAACTGGGACGTCCAGCACTTCTCGGCAGCTAGACCCTAAAAGACAACGTTGGAATAGCTCCACGAGAGTAGAACCGGATCTTGACTTGACGATTAAAGCAACGCCACCGAAACGACCATCTGTCGGACAAGCATTTACAACACCGCCCAATCTTCTCGGTGGCAGGAGTGTAACACCTAGCTCACAAGCATCGTCAAGGCCATGGTCGCCATCCAATTCAACAATGTCAACTCCAAGCACGCACATGACCCCGCCAAACGTCAGTCGACCGTCTTCTCGACCGTCTTCTCGAGCCACGTCGTCGTTTGGACCGTCAAGTGTACTCAATCCACGGCCTCGGCCAAGAACACCCAGCAACATTCCAGTACCATCAGTCCAATTGCGACCTTCTAGTCGCATGTCTGATATGGATGACGAAGATGGTATACCCACAACTCTAATGCAACGTGCCCTATCTCCGACTGCCTCTGCCACACCTCCCAGGTCCCCCACCACACCCCATACCCCCACGCCACAACATACCCGCGGCTCCATGTTACCCAAGCCCCGCAGCCCTAGCGCCAGCATCTCCCAAATCCCTGTCCCCCGCGTCAGCGTCTCCCGCCCCGGCTCCGCCATGTCCACTCACTCCACCCTTTCCTCCAGCATCCCTCGCGCGCAAACCCCCGAATCGAGCATCCGCGCACGGGCGCAGCAGATGCCCTTTTACCAGTCCTTGAGCGCAGGCCGCTCGCGTCCTGCGCTCGGAAAGGGACCTCCGTCGAGTTTCCGCGACGCGGCTGCGACGCCCGTGTCGACCCTCCGCTCGCGGCCCAACTCGCGGACTGCGTTTACGCCAAGTTTGGATCAGAATCCGGTTCCGACGTATATTCCGGGGAACATGAAGGACCCGTTGGATGTTGAAGTCGCGCGCGTTGTTAATTCGATGGTGCATGGGTTCCTGATTGAGCGCGTTGATCCCCCGTTGCGCGCAGTGCCAAAGCCTGGGGAAGAAGTCAAGGCGCAGTATGCCATTTCTAACGCGTTGGCACGCAAGGTTCTTAATTGTCGCCTGGTTGTTATTAATCGCACTGGTCCGAAGGGTGGTGAGACGAGGAAGGTCATGTGTCGTGTTGGAGGAGGTGCGTTGCACTCAAATTTTATTTATATCTTTCCAAGTTGGATTACTCACTCTCGTGAAAACAGGCTGGCAAGACTTGTCAATGTATCTGCTGAGCCGCGCAGCGGGCGGTGCCGTATGAGTGTTCAACTTATGGATTCTTGTTTTTCTTTTTTTTTTTAAGCATTTGTATACATGAGAGCCTGCCACACACATCTTTTGACCCATGATTCCCACAAATACCACACCAACCCTCCTCTCACATGTCGCTTTGCGGTTTGCGTTTTCCAGCAAACAAACATCTTGTAATCCAATCATATTTTTTTTTTGGCATGAATTCATCATCAATATAGTTTTTATTAGACAGCAGGCAATTTGAGACACGAGGTTTTGAGGCCGTCTCCGCTCCATTTCGCGACGTCGATGAGGAGTTTGCGTTTCTTGTCCAAAGTGGTGGCTGAGTGGAGCTCGTGTAGTGTTGCTGTTGCGTTGACAACAGTGACAGGAAGACGGTGAGCGGGAGGGAAGATCACCAGGTTTAAAAGGATACTCACATAGGTTGAATATCCACGGTTCGGTCGAGGTGACGGCGATTGGGTTGGCTTTCAACGCGTTCTCCATGACTTTGATTCCCTGGCAAGATACCACCAACTTCAGCAATTGAACTTTCACAAAAAAAACAAAGACATCACAATTAAAAAACTTCTTACATTTTCAACTTTACCCAACCCCAAATACGCGACCGCAAGATTATTAGCCGCCTACCCACTTAGTCAATCCCAACGATCGACAATAGAGCGGCAGGCCAGCCAAGAAAAAAAAAAAAACCCACCAATGCATTATCCGGATCTTCCTGCATCACTCTCTCGAGCGCAGGGACCGCCTGATCCCAATATCCATACGCTGCTGCCTCAATGGCGCTGTTCATGTCCTTTGTTATACTATCGGCAGTCGGGTCGGCCTCGACGGCTGCAAAGTGCTGTGATGCTGCGCCCAAATTCCCGCCTTGGAGGTATATTCGCGCGATTGCGGAGCGTAGGGCTGGCGATCCCCCGTCCTGTTTACACAAGGGTTCAAGTAATCTCGCAGCTGCACCGAAATCCTGTATCATATCACAAACACGTAAGAACGCCAGAATGAAAATGCGGAAAAAAATCAGTGTGCAAAGTCCACGAGAAACGCGACACGCACCCTCATCTCAACCAGCTGCGACGCA
>QLPI01015832.1:14502-24882 GCA_003314275.1 Chroogomphus rutilus | reverse complement strand
AATTCGCCATCGTGTCGGTACGCAAGTAAACTCAGGTTGTCCCTTGCGACAAGTCTCCATTAACTACAGCCCATATAATACTCAGTTAAAATAGAATTGTGAAGAGTCATGACCAGATGCCGTGGCAAGGCTCTCAGCATCCAGCTCTTATTCAACAAAGAGACTATAGAGCACGTAAAGCAAACACCTATCTGATCTGGAGGAAAGATGCCATCGCACAGAGGCTGAACATGAGAAATTGCGCAAGGATCTCGCACTTGCCAAAGACAGGCTGCCAGCCTATCCTCCACAAGCAACCTTTAATCTTCAAATATCTCAAATAGTGCTTTCTACCTCCATTCGGGGCAGTCATCTAACATCCCTGTTCGAAACCTAGGCTCAGGCAGCTGCGGAACTCATGCACCACCTTTCTGCCACCCTGGCTTCACTCTCTCCCTTCGGACAACTGACATTCCCCGGTAATCAACCATTACGTTCGAGGTGTTCTGACTCGACCTGTACTCTGACAAGCTTACCTCTCTTTCCTCCCGCATCCACACCAAATTCACCTACGAAATTATGGTTTCATTCACTTCGTGATGACCTAAACCCTCAATCCGCGTTTCCGAAGCTTCTGAAGCACCCTCTCATACAGAAGGTAACAAACATAGCCAGACCTCAAGTGCGAGCCCTAGATCAGACGAAGAATGTTGTGAAGAGGTCATTGATCGCCGTCGCCTTTTTGAGGATGAGTCCGGAGAGGACATTTCATCGAATCCTTTAGTGAATGATTCCAACATTCGATCTAACTCTGATGCAGCCCCGATTCTGTAGGATGAATCTCACACAGTGGTCTCCTTTTTGAGATCCTTGGTTTCTCTTCGCGCACAGGTACGTTTAGTTCCCCTATCGAGTATCATTGCTAATAATATGCATACATTGATATACCTCAGAATACCCAACATAGATAAACTGATCATCGTAATAGAGTACCTCTTAGTTTGTTTCCAGAACCGTTTCCATCATTTTCCATGTTTAACGGCTGTCAGCTGACGTTGGTCGCTTTGTTCCATGATGTATACTTAGCCAGAAGTATGAAGTTTATGATTGTTCTATTATAAAGTCGCTTGACCAAAGCAGAATGCAGCGTCTACGTCTTATCCCAAATTCTCCTTCTCTGGGTGTCTTCTAAGCTTTTCCATTCTAAACTCTCTCAAGCCAAATACACCTCTGTAAGCAAGAGGACCTCCAAAAGAGGACCAAAGTTGCAGCGAGTGCTCGGTCCAAATTTATGCGGTAAATTGCAATGGCTACCTCAATAGCAGAGCTCCTATATGCAACGCAACAAACAGCCAATTGCAGCACTCAAGTCGTCTAGGTATCTCTCTTAAAATTGCGCCAACACTGTTGACAAAGTACAGAATCATGGGGCAAAACAACGGGCTCTGACCGCTAGCACACACAAACATTCCCACTTCGATTGTGGCGTCAGTGGGCGCTTTTAGGTGAGCACTTTGTAAGCCTTATGTAAATTTGCCACAACGTCAAACACTCGGCTGACGGCATGATGTCAGAAACGCGTCGTGCTTCGCCGCTCGCTGGCTCCAATAAAAAAACAACCGACGTCCATCCGCATTGGTGCACGGTCGACGAGGCGCACGGTCAACCAAACTCTCGCGTCACCATCGCTCCTACAGGCATGACGACCCCTAACCTTACAGTAACTCGGTACCCCTCACCGTTAACCATGAGAACGGCAACTGCAGCTGAACCAACTTTTAACAGTCTAATTAACTTTGTCACGGTCATGTCACTTTAATCTTCAATGTTCGATGTCTTACGAGCCCATAACCAAAAAAGAAAAATACATAGCGGTGCTCCATTCAATCACAATCACCTGCTAGGGTGTGCCTCTTACAAAGCACTGCTAGCTGTCCCTCATTGTGTTCAGAATTCCCAGCCATGACGTGCATTCCTCTAGATAAAGCTGAAATCCTTGTGATTTTTCTGGAGACGTGTGTGTATGCTGAGTGTTCAACATTCAGTCTGTGATTGGATATTTCTCATTGTAAACTGCTCAGGTGTCTTCTTCACCATTTTCTGCATTACTATGTCCGTACTCTTGAAAAAGCATCTCTGCCTACAACATATGCACTGCGCGACGCTATTACCGCTTCCCCCATTCTCAGCCGCATAGGGACTGCGCAACGCTACCACTGCGTTGCCTGTTTTCTCGAAGTACGGACCCAACAACTGGCAGGTTCCACTTACAGTATAGTAGACTTTCTTGATACAGATTTCAGTCAAGCTCAATTTTAGCTCAAAATTTTGTAGATTAAATTTAGAAAAAATTATGTTACAGCTAAGAAGTATCTTGAGAACATTTTTGCTCTATATTATAGGGGCAAAAAAGCATTTGTTGTGGCAGAGTAAATTATTTTGTGGAACAGGTCAAAATGTCACAGGTATAGGTCCTTGATACAAGCATGACACCTAATTCTCCGTGCATGGAATTTGTGGCCCATTGTGATTAGTCATCCATTTCTTTGTATTACTAGTGTGTTGTATATTACACTTTGGTAGCCCCAATATCTTTGTGGTCAGATTAAGGTCAATTTAGGTCACATCTCACTCGGAGTTTTTGTAATTAGCAATAGGAGATGCATAGCTTCCCTAATGTGAATACTCTTTGACAAAATCTCTCAGAAAAGTTGAGCAATCACTGATTTAAGATTGTATGTTATCAAAATTGAGAAATTTTAGATGAAAATAAATTCCTCCTGAATGCAATTCTTCTCCCTCCCTTGTGTGGATTGGCTTAAATGTTGCTTATATATAGTAGATTCTTTGTGCAAAACCCTGTATTACTGGAATGAGAATTGACCTTGGAAAATCATTTTGTATCAAGGAGGTATCCTGTATCAAGGAGGTCTACTATACTGTATGGTACATAGCCCTCATGGCTCAATGCGACCTCTTTGAGTTGCTACTGCAGGCTGTCAGTTTGCAGCCACTGTTCATCTTCTCTTATGACAACCGTATACAAAATATGCTCTTCCACAGCCATCATTGTATTCACATGGAACAAATGTGGGTTGCGAATCATAGGTTTTTTTTTTGTGCACTGTAGTTGTCGATGCGACCGTTAATTGACACAACACCGTGCCCACCGCCTCATTGCTTCAAAGCTGCTCCCACCATCGTCGGAACACTGTTTTTTTTTGTTCACCATAGTTGTCAGCGTGACCGTCGTTAAGTTTTCCTCTGCATGCGATATCTGACCCTGGTACTGTTCCAACATTGACACCGGCTGCCAACAGGGGTGCTACTAGATGTATGACCTCACTTGACATCGACGACCACTCGCACTCACTCAGCCATTGCGCATCGCTTGCTTCCATATCACATGTGCTGTCGCTCCCTGGCAAAAAAAGAACAAGAAAAACCCTTCTGCAATGATAATTGCTTCTCACAGTATGAATCAAGGGTGCCTGTAGTATGTATTGACAACGATTTGGTTAATCTTTGTCCAGGATCGGTCGATAAGGGACATGAGGTAATATATACCTGCCAGGCATGCTATACTCCATGCGTCATTCCAGCACCACCTGTAGCACAATTGCCTGTGGTGGGGACATTGATGCAAGAATGGCTTCAATTGTTCTTCGGCTAAGTGGTCTCTTGTCTGGGGACTTACCCCGATTCTTGACTCTGGGTGTAGGTATTCCCCCTCCTCCGATGACTGAGGCAGTGGCTTATGGGATCAATTGTTTTTTATTATTAAGTTTTATGATACTGGTCTGTATGTACATATCTGAATTCTATTGAAATTATAACAGACTGTGTCAAAGAATAATATAACACTACTACTATACATATCTGAACACTATTGAAATTATAACTGACTGTCTCAAAAAAAAAATACAATACTACTGATAATGAATTGGAGAAGAGAAATCAACAAAGGGCTGCAAATAGGCTTCATAGTGGTTGCATGAGGTTATTCTCAGGTCTGGGCTTCTGTGGGGCTTCTGCCTGGCTGGTCTGTGACTCTAGGCTGGGCTCTTCTCCTCTCCTGGGGTTTGGAAGGGCTCTGCTAGGGGATTCGGGAGGACTGAGCTGGGGGATTCAGTTGGGTCCTTCTGCTGCTGGGGCTGGTCTGGCTAGGCTGTGGCTGTGGCAAGTCTGCTGGGGTTGCTGGGGTTTAGCTGGACTTGGGTGGGGGTTTGGCTGGGCTCAGCTAGGGGTTTGGCAGGGCTTGCCTAGGGATTCAGCTAGGGTCTTCTAAGCTGGGACTGTCTGCTAGGCTCTACTAAGGGGTTTGGCTAGGCTCAGGGATGTCTGGCAGGTGGGTTCTGCTGGGGGTTTGGCTGGGCTTGGGACTAGTGATTGGCATGGGTAACCTCCAGGTATATTATATCTACCTGTACCCATACCCATGAATGTTGGAATCAGACATTTCCGACATTACCGATGATGCGTCGTTCACTTAGGATCCATTTGTTCTTTTTTATCATTGTTTTATTTTTCTCGTTCTTCTTATTTATCGTTGTCTCCATTGCTGCGCATTTCCTATTGTAATATTCCACAGTCTTGTAGTATTAAGAGCAGTAGATAATTTATCTCTCCTTAGTCGCATTACCAACGACTGAGGTGAGACATTTAGTTTTCTAACCTAGATATGCTGTACTAAATGCGTCTGTAGACTTTATTTAGGTATTAATGAATTCGAGTTGCATTACCAACGACTGAGACTTTATTTAGATTTCAAGAGGTTATGGGCCCTACCACTCAATCAATGGATACTACCCCCATTACCAGCTCGTCATTCTTCAATGTCCCCCAGCTTGCCGAAGATGGTTCAAACTGGATCATATATAAAGGCCGACTATTGACGGCAGTAAATGCAAGAGGAAGCACCATGAGACAGTATATTGATGGGACGGCAAAGGAACCTAACCCACTAATGCAAGATAAAGCGGGAGTCCCACAAAGCCCAAATGGAGGAGCAGTGACTCCTGATGAAATTCAGAACAATCTAAAAGAGATACAAGAATACCATTACTTGAACTCACTGGTCAAACAGCAAATCTTTGATACTATAATGGACGAGATGTACTTGCGAGTACAAGAATTTGACAGTGCCTCTAGAATATAGATGGAGCTATGTTCAATCCATCAAGACAAGACAAAATTGATGCAAACTGACCTCCGCCGATGTATGCATGAAACACGCTGTCAAGAAGAAAGTGATATCAAGGAGCATTTTGGGGCTTTACGAAGAATGAAGCAATCATTAGCAGGAATGGGAGTGAAGGTAGAAGATGAAGACTATACCACTATTCTCATAGGATCCCTACCAGAATCATATTGACCGACATTATCTGCAGTCAGCGCCAATGCCCGCATGAATGGCAAGGATATAACTTCAAATGACCTAATAAAAGTCATTACCGAAGAATATAAGCACAGACAACTCATAGGACAACTTTTGACAAAGAAGGGAGAAAATTCTGCCCTTTCTGCAAGGTTCAATAATCCAAATCCACAAAACCCTGGAAAGGGAGACATCGAGTGTTACAACTGCCACCAAAAGGGTTATTACAGATTGGACTGTTGGAGACCAGAAGGTGGAAAAGAAGGACAAGGACCCCAGCACCAAGGGCGCAATAACCACAATAATGGAGCTCAGATAAATCAATCTGCAAGTGCTGCAAGCACCCCTATACCCCAAGATAATTTTGCATTTACCTCTGCAGAAATTATCAATAATGCAGTAGCAATCATAGACTCAGGAGCAACATCACATTTTTATCCAGATCGGTCTAACTTCATCACCTTCTTTGACATACCTCCCCAAGATGTGTGTACAGCCAATGGTTCTACTATAAGTGCCATTGGAAAAGGAGATATCAAAATAAACCTACCCCTAGGTAACAAGACAACAGAAGTAATGTTAAAAAATGCACTCTATACTCCAAAAATGTCGCTCACCCTTATCTCCACCAACTGCATCACTTCGGCTGGATTTACGATCCAATTTGAAGAAAATATGTGTAAAATTATTTCTCCTTGTCAAGTCCATGTACCGAGATCCATCCGCCGACAGTGCCGACCGAGCAATCATCCTATATCCACGACCAAGTGCCCGCATCGCCTGCATAACACTTGGTGCGTTGGTCCCGGCTCGGCACATCCGCCATCCGCACTCCTCGGTCCATTTCACCTCGGGACTTCCTGTCCTTGTATTATCCTTGGACGAGACCCCATTGTTTTATACTCAGCCACTCCCTGTTGTCCCATCTTGAGTCACGACCCCATTGTTCTGTCTTTTATTGTTCTATCCCTGCTTTGCATTCCTTGTTCTAATTTTGTTCACTGTGGACAACGACCACATGCTCTGCATATCTTGTTGTCCCACATTCCTTATTTCCACATGTCGCTTCTTAACCTATATAAGTAGGACATGGATGTACATACTTCCTCATTCTGGGTATCGACTAGGCTTAGGCCCTTCTACCTTCTTCTCCTCTGTTAAGTCCTTGACTCGGGCTGGCATCCTCAGCATCCCCCCGAGTATCTGTCTGTTGCAAATACAGTGGCATGCACGGCAAGTAGGGCGCAACGCACGAGTACGTTGAAGCCAACGCCACTACTCTTGGCCTGCAGGACTTGGCCATAGTCTGCCTGACCTTTCGACATCACCCCTCGGCAGTACCGAAGTCCGTCAGTACCCGATGCTTGACACTCCTGCACCGCACAAGAAAACCATAGCAGAGATCTCACTAGTTAATGGGTTATACACCATCCACAGTCCATTCACCCACCAAGCACATGCAATACAAGAAAAACTCTCTGTGTATACAGTTCATCGAATTCTAGGACATGTAGCCCAAAATTCCATCATTGATGCAGTAAAAAAGGGGCTTATAGAGGGTGTAGAGTTCAACTCCACCTCCATTCCTGAATTCTGCGATGTGTGTACAAAAGCTAAAGCAGTACAACAGCCATTTCCAGAAGAATCCCAGAACAGGGCTCATTCATATGGAGAAATAGTCCACACCGATCTATGGGGACCTGCACAAACAACTAGCATTGGTGGTAGCCTAACCTACATCAGTTTCACAGATGACTATATCCAGGAAACACAAATCCATTTCCTCCGACTCAAGTCTGATGCACTTCAAGTGTTAAAATACTATGTAGCAGAAATGATGTGACAACACCCAGAAGCAAAACTGCAGATATTGAGATCAGATAGAGGAGGAGAGTATTTGAACAAAGAATTTGATGACTACCTGAAGTCTAATGGTATCAAGCGACAGCTCACTGTCCATGATTCGCCCCAGAAAAATGGAGTAGCAGAGAGACTAAACCATACTTTGGTCGAAAATGCACGTGCAATGTTGCTTGGAAGAAACATACCAAAGTTCTTATGGCCGGAAGCCATTAATTATGCGACTTGGCTGAAAAACCGCCTACCATCTTGTGCCATCCCAGGTGAAACACCTTATTCCCTAGTCTACAAAACAACACCCAATCTTTCACACGCTCATGAATTTGGAGGAAAACTGTATGTCCACTCTACCACTGGAGGAAAACTAGCGGCACGAGCAGATGAAGCTATATTTGTTGGGATTGACACAGAGAGTAAAGGTTACCATGTTTATTGGCCAGAAAAAAGACGAGTAAGCATTGAGCACAATGTAACATTCACACCCATTACTGCCACTGTATCAGTGGATGACACAGATATGGGGGAGTTGGCATCTGAACTCATACTGCAACCTGTCCCAGCCACATCACCGATACAAAACCTGCCACCTCCACCACCGGTAACACCACCCAGACCATTACAAGCAATGCCGCAACCAACTGCACCACGAATAACGCAGGTCCGACCACCTGCAGGATATTACCAGAATCTGATCGAAGGAGAACATGCAGATGTAGCTACCATAGAAGATCAAGGTTTATCTGAATCTGAAATACACTGGGCGTTAGCAGCTGTGGAACCAGAACCTACACTGAAGGAGGCACTTACTGGTCCAGATGCAGCAGAATGGCAGGAAGCAATCCATTATGAACTTGGGCAACTCGAGAAACTTGGAGCATGGAAGATAATAAAACCACCACCCCATGTCAACATAATTCCATGCCACTACGTATTGGCAACCAAATGAGGACCTGATGGAGAAAAGCTAAAACTGTGTGCGCAACTTGTAGCTAATGGGCAGCGACAAAAGTATGGACTAGATTACTCAACAACATTTGCTCCAACCACCAATATGACTACCATCTGCACCGTGCTAACCATGGCAGCTCATCAAGACTGGGAAATCCACCAAGTTGACATCAAGAGTGCCTATCTTAATGCAGAACTCCATGATGAAATCTACATGTGGGCACCACCAGGATATCTAAAACCAGAAGACCAAGGAAAAGTCCTAAAACTCCTCTGGAGCCTATATGGACTAAAACAAGCAGGGTTTGAATGGGCAGAAGAACTGGAAAAGTATTTCTTAAACACTGGATTCACAAGATCGCAAGTCGACCAAGCCATATATTTCAAGAGGAGGAGCGATGAACACATGGTCATCACAGTATCAGTAGACAACATGGCTATTACCTCGAAATACCTTTGACACATTATGGAATTCAAAGCACAACTACGAATGAGGTTTGACATTTCTGATCTGGGGGAGTTAAGTTGGTTATTAGGCCTCAAGGTTGGACACGATTGCCAAAACCGATCTATAGCATTATCACAACAAGCATATGTACGAACTGTTGTAGAACGCTTCCGGCTTCAAAATGCAAAGTCGGCGCATATCCCTATGCACTTGGGAAGTGTTTTTTCGGTTGATCAATCTCCATCCTCTGCTGAACAAGCAGGAGGCATGCAAGAAGTTCCCTACCAACGAGCAATAGGATCCCTAATGTATGCAGCCACAAGCACCCGACCTGACATAATGTTTCCTATTGCAATTCTGTTGCAATTTATGCGAAATCCTGGATGCGCACATTGGGAGGCCATGAAGAATATCATCCATTACCTTAAAGGTACAGCGGATTTCCAACTAACCTTAGGAACGAGTGACACTGGATTAGAGGCCTACGTTGATGCAGACTGGGCATCACAACCACATTGACATTCAATGTCAGGATACACAGTTTACCTCCATGGATCCCCGGTTGCATGGAGTGCATGAAAACAATCAATCATTGCACTCTCTACCGCCGAAGCGGAATACATTGCACTTGCGGCAGTGGCTCGGGAAGTCCTATATTTGCAGGCATTCTTAGAAGAGATATATGGACCAACACCGTCCCCAATTCCCATTTATTGCGATAATCAAGGTGCAATTACATTGGCATCGAATAACAAGTTCCATGCATGAACGAAACACATCAACATCCGATATCATTTCATCCGACACCTAATCCATAACAGAACTTTTGATCTCTTATATTGTCCTACGGAAAACAACATAGCGGATGTGTTTACTAAACCCTTACCTCAACCTCAACTCCAGAAGTTATGCGCAGCACTTCAGCTAAGTCCCACGTGTGGGGGAGTGTTGGAATCAGACATTTCCGACATTACCGATGATGCGTCGTTCACTTAGGATCCATTTGTTCTTTTTTATCATTGTTTTATTTTTCTCGTTCTTCTTATTTATCGTTGTCTCCATTGCTGCGCATTTCCTATTGTAATATTCCACAGTCTTGTAGTATTAAGAGCAGTAGATAATTTATCTCTCCTCAGTCACATTACCAATGACTGAGGTGAGACATTTAGTTTTCTAACCTAGATATGCTGTACTAAATGCGTCTGTAGACTTTATTTAGGTATTAATGAATTTGAGTCGTATTACCAAAGACTGAGACTTTATTTAGATTTCAAGAATGAAAATCCGTTACCTATTGTTACAGGTACAGGTTTTCATGGGTCTGTTTATATACGCAATGTTCAGCACTAACCTCACTTATATAATCGAAATCTGGTGCTAACTTTACTTATATAATTGAAATTTAGCGCTAAATTCACTTATATAAGCGAGGTTAGCCCTGTGCTCTGCTGGAGGGTTTGGCTGGGCTTGGCTAGGCTCAGGGCTGTCTGTCTAGGCTGTGGCTGTGGCAGGAGCCACCTTGCACAGGCTGGGCTCTGCTGGGGGGTTTGGCTGGGCTCTGCTAGGGGGTTCAGCTGGGCTCTGCTAGAGAATTTGGCTGGGCTCTGCTGGGGGGTTTGGCTGGGCTCTGCTGGAGGGTTCAGCTGGGCTCTGCTGGGGGGTTTGGCTGGGCTCTGCTGGGGGGTTTGGCTGGGCTCTGCTGGGGGGTTTGGCTGGGCTCTGCTGGGGGGTTTGGCTGGGCTCTGCTGGGGCTGGTCTGGCTGGGCTG
>QLPI01015819.1:0-20954 GCA_003314275.1 Chroogomphus rutilus | reverse complement strand
GAAGTTGAAAGTGGCATTCTCTGTTGCGCGATCCTGTTGAGCTTTGGCGCGTTCATACTCGGAAGCAAGTTCAAGGGAGCCGCTAATCTGCTCGATGAGGCGAGAGAGATCTTTTGGAGATTGAGAGGCCACGGCTTCAACATCTCCCTGTGTCAAAGTCAGACATATATGAAGCATGGGTTTAAGATGATTTGAAACTGTACTTGAAACACAAGGAAATTCTTCGCTTTAACCAAGATGTTCTGCTGCTCCAAAGCATGGTTGTACGCTTGATAGGTCACAATCTTTCTGTTAAGCCGATATTCGCTAGCTCCCGTAGTTGAAATTCTGGGTTTGGGGTATTAAGCCGCCGTCAAGCAGCAATGTTAGAACACGACGCACGTTCTCTGATACTGCCATTCCTTCTTATTCTCATCTTGGTATACAGCAAGCACCCAAGCTTTCTGAGCTGTTCCCTCCCCTTGTACATCCTCTTCTGGTTCTTCCTCCATGGACGGCTCGTCACCTCGTGCTAGACGCCTTCCCCGGTACACCAAATCCTTAAGCTGGCTGCTCCGGAGTTGTGTACTCTTAACGCCAAGGACAAAAGATATCGCGTCCATAAGATTGGATTTTCCGGCACCATTGGGACCAATGACACTAGTGAATGTACCAAAGGGGCCGATGACCTGGTGACCTCTACACGGACGTTGCAATCAAAATGACTGAAGAAAATGACGCGTCACTTACCTGTAAGACTTGAAATCACATACTTCGATGCGAATGAGAGGCATCCTGATTTACGCTAGAATCGACCTTCTTGCCAAACGCGTGTAATCTTGTGGACGCGTGTTGAATCGCCGCCGAACCATTAGCGCCGCTATTTACAAACCTTCGGTCCGGCCAAGCTGAATTTTACTAGGGCTTAATTGGTGAATGATAACATAAAATGACCTAACTAAGTTGGAATATGCGCCCTCTCATATTTCCCTTATTTCACTACTGCAAGACAATGCTAGAGATAACCCTGACAAGTGTAAAAATACGCATTGTTGACGTGGGAGTCATAGCAATGGGATCCTTCGTTAGCCTCGAAAGGCGTCTGCTACTCCAGCAAATTCTATTTACAGCCGGCGTTTTAGGTGCCGTTAGCTTGACCAAGTAACATATATAGCAGATACAGCACTAGGGACTTACAAGATAGCAGAGGCGTTGTGTAGCAGGAAAATCAGCAGTGCTGAGTACCAATGCAGGTATTGGTCTGAGTATGAGAAACTCGGCTCTGAACAACTCACCGGACGCATGACATTGAAAACTCAGGTCCATATAGCGTCCCTAAGGTCGTGCACGTCGCTTCCGCTCATCGTT
This sequence comes from Chroogomphus rutilus, assembly GCA_003314275.1. Classification (NCBI taxonomy): domain Eukaryota; kingdom Fungi; phylum Basidiomycota; class Agaricomycetes; order Boletales; family Gomphidiaceae; genus Chroogomphus; species Chroogomphus rutilus. Next base: position 19,607 of record QLPI01015819.1, on the reverse strand, counting down.
CACTTCCCGCTCCAATTCCTTCTCTGCGACTTCCATCCAGTTGGCCAACCCACCTTCGTCGTACGCTTTTGATAGTCGTTCTGCAGCTTCTGCCCATACCCACTGCTCTGACGCCTCCCGCCCTGTTTCCACGGAAAATTCTGGGTTGTCCTCTGATGCGAAAGATTAGAGTGAGCAAAGAGAGAGTGAAAAGGGACAGATGACTTGAACATACGGTAGATCTTGGTGGACAGCATTGGCGTTAGTGACTGGATTTTAGTTCGCACATGGCCAGAAAATTCTGGTATCTATTGAGAAAAAAGGGGTAGTTAACACTGTTCGTTAGATCATAAATTTGTGAATAAATAATTGCATACACTCTGTACGCCTAGTGTCCATCGTACAGCGAATACGACGGTGCCGGCGGATACACCAACGATACAAGTCGCTATACACAAGGCTTTTAATGCGTATAGGGCCCCACTCTTTTGTGACCGGTTCAAAACCGACTGCAAGCTGACATCCTGTGGCTGTTGTAAGCCACCAGGGCTCGTTACGTCATGTTGGCTGTTAACGTGAGACACCGATGGTGCATAACTTTGCCCTGTTGTAGAAGAACTAGAATGTGATGTTAAACCCTGTACTCGACGTATTGGGGGTGGCGCGTCGTGCAAGTCCCTTATTGAGCGGGACACTCCGCCACGCGTGCGGCGCAGAAGTATAACAGGGACGACGACAGCAGTTGCACCAAGGGCAATCTGATAGAAGGGTAGAATGTCTACATACAGTTGACTTGGACGACAAGACTCACGAGGGTGATAGGCACCGCTATGGGAGGTTTGGGTTTTGACGGAATATCTTCGTCTCGCATGTCGGACCTTGAAAAGTTCCAAAACCGGTTCGATCTACATTCTTTTCTTCCATCAGTTTTTGCCCATGGTGCAAGTTATCAAGTATGGCTAGCTAAGTATAGCTGGCTTTCCTCCTACAGGTTGATTCCAATTGAGAGACCTCTCATTAAATTCTTCCATCCATCAATTTTTGCCGATGGTACATATGGATGGCTACATACAGCTGGCTTTCCTCCCACAGGGTGCTTCCAATTGAGAGACATCTCATTATGTAAAGTGATGTTTCGTGCATTCACACCGGTCAATTTGACTATATAGCACAGACTAGCACTCTATCCAACTCCACGGATATTCATTTTCTGGTATGCATTAATTAATCGTATCTTCGGTAGCAATCAGAGGTGATTTGATGGTTCATTAATTATTTACGATACCCGAGGGCAATCGGGTCCATAAGGATGAAGTATGGGGAATTTGGAAGTGATTTCAAGAGTCACAATGTCATCTTCCCAAAAATCAAATCCCAGCGACGTACGAATACGTGCCAGCGTAGGAGTCAAGAATAGACGATCGGTCGAGGTGGAGAAGTAGGTGCACGACGATCACGTGAGCGCAAGTGGTGAGACAAGCAATAATTTGAAGTGGACGTGGCTGGTCGCGACTGTTGGGTTGGCAAGTACAACGACGCTACCTCTTTCAAAACTCATAATGCCCGAATTACCAGTTATTACTGTCCAAAACCACGCCGAGTATTATTTTCCTGATGGAAATATCATTCTCGTTACCGGTGAAAATCCCACCATCGCATTTCGTCTCCATAAAAGCATCATGAGTCGTTGGTCCCCTGTATTTCGTGGATTGCTCGGTGCCTTGGAAGTTCAATCCGATCCTTTGACCTATCTTGGCTGTCATGTACTTGTTTTCGACGATGATTCTGTTGACTTTGAGCGGCTTATAAGAGTACTTTATGATGATGGAACGTACGTCCTTGGCTACCCGAATAGCACTCTTGTCAACAAACATATCCTTCCCCCAGAGTTTCCGTTGATTGCTCACCAAAAAACTTCCCTATTCTGGTCAGCCTTCTCCAGTTATCCCATAAATATGACATTCCGGACTTGCGACATCATACCCTCAAGCATCTATTAGCTGCATACCCGCTCACACTTTCAGGATGGGACGCACGTGAAGAATACGCTTGCTCCCCCTCGGAGCGTCACGATCGCCTCCGGACACTGCGTACTCAGCTTCCTCATCCTCTGGTAATCGTGAGTCTCGCATTGCGCGTAGGAGCTCCCCACCTTCTAGTGCCTGCCTACCTCGATCTTGCCCGATTTCCTGTCTCGGAGATCATCCGGGGTTATACAATGGTCCCCTTCACTTCTGCTAGTTCAAATGCGTCATTCAATACCCACTCTAGTGCCTTACATCTCTGTCGAAGCGCACCTTCACACCCAACCCTTCATCTGCCCACGATTCAAACTACAGCAGTATTGCGTGGCAAAGAGACACTTCAACGGTTTATCGCTGATTTTATCAAAACAAGCATCGAGAATCGAGTGCAGTCTGCGCTTTGCCATTACATTCACCTTCAGGTCCCCGGAGACCAATTCACGACGTCCCAATATCCTTGTGCTGTCGCCTTCCGTCGTATTTCTCGTGAACTCCTCGTCATGACTGCGGGCGTGTCAGGGGGAGTGGATAGTGATCCATTATTCGTGTTGAAGTGTGCTGTTGAGATGCTTAATGAAGACACTTTGGACGGTATTAAACATGGCACTGCATCGGGTTCTCAAAACACTCCAAGTGTCAGAGAGAAAGATCCGGAATGGGATAGTGCAGAAGTCAGCCATCAGCACCGAAACGGGAGAAATAGGAGTGATGCCTGCGTTGCATGCAAAGAGAGTTTCAAACAGGCTGTGGGTGTGGCTCGGCAACACATTTGGAACTTTCTTCCTAAGTGGTTTGATCTGAGGAAGTTTATAGAGAATGGGTTTGAAGAGGGATGGGAATGACTCTTGCAAAATTGATTCATTCGACTAGTATTTACCTGCATGTCTCTCTAAATCCCATTGGTCATAATTCCCCCCACCCCTTTAAAATGAGATGAAAGGAGATAGGTACTCGACTTTTTTTTTACTTCAACTATTTCGTTCGGGATTATGTTTGGAACCGACTTCTTGCCATTGTATTTAACAGACCTGAGCATTGCCCCTTGGTGCCAGCCCTTACAAGCGGCTGAGCACTTACACGGCAGGAATTACCCAGATATAGTCAGAGCTGAACGGCGAGGGACGGAAGGTACATCACTTCATAACTGCAGAGCAGTAAATGGCTCCAGGGGAGCCTGGCCTATGGGTGGGGATGGTTCATCATCGGTGCTTCTGCTTACAGGAGGGTGCAGGAGGCAAGCAATCCCACAAGGAGGTGCATTAGCTTCACTAGTAGGTACAATAAGTGTAATGACCCTCATATACTTTGTCTGTGGTCAAATAAAATGATGAAAAAAAGGGATGACCAAAAGGAACACAAAGACAATCTCCCATTTAATTAATAGATTAATTAATCATTTTTTTCTCTGTTTAATATTGGAGATATTTGATATTTGACGATTTGATGATTCACCGTTCTCCTATAGATTCCTTGTGACTGGCCAAGAATCCCAAACTGGAATATTGTATTACCCTCTCAGAGAGAGAGAGAGAGAGAGAGAGAGATATCAATTAAAGTGCTCGAAGCGCTAGACGCTTATGGTGCACTACTACTACAAGATACATGGTAATGGCAGTGTCTAAGTATCAGAAGGGGGGGAGCATATCAGAAGGACTGGGGTGTAAAAATATTGGCCGGGGAGGCACAAGAGGGCCAATCCCTCAAAGGTAGGGGGACCGGCAGAAAACGAGAGCCGATCCAGGTTGGAGTGAAGGGTGTTTGTGGTTTGGTCATTGGTTGGGGGGTGCTACGTCGGTGTATTTGTCGAAGCGGCGTGTGGACTGAATGTACGATCAGGTAGCGGGCATGATCTTGGGGTCGCCCAACAGCCGATGAATGGAGTGGCTGGCCTTTCCTGCCTTGTGTCTGAGCTGGTTGCGCTGCTCTGTGAATGGTTTGCAGTGTTTGAGGTAGTGCACTACAGTCTCCGGCTGGCGGCATTGTTTGCACAAGGCTGTGTCCGAAGCTTTTATCTTCTTAAGGAAAGAGTTGAGGGATATGTGGCCGGTGCGCAGTTGTATGAGGATGCTAGTCGCTCTACGGGGCAGGGAACTCAATGTCTTATAGATTTGATGGTTTGGCAGTTTAGAGTCTATTTGGGACATTTTGGCATATCGGGGCGATTTTGACCAGACTCTCCTCCAGCGCTGGAGGACAGATTTCTTCCGGTTGGCCTTCAGGGCTACAATACTTACCGGAAGGCGCTTTCTGAGAAGCTCTGGAAAGTCGTTGGTGTGGGAGACATCCCCTCTGGCTGCTCTCTTTGCATGTTCGTCGGCTAGCTCGTTTCCTTCGATTTCCATGTGGCCTGGAACCCACTCCAAGTGGATGCGCAGGTTACGGCGTTTGTGCTTCAGTCTCTGGATGAGCATGTGGGCTGTATCAAGTAAATATTGTGCCGGCTGGGTCCTGTTGTTCTGCAGGCCTGGATGACAGCTTGATTGTTGAGGGCAATCAAGGCAGATCTAGCGGTTTGATGGGTTCCCAGTAGTGTTAGTGCCAGAATTACACCAACAATCTCTCCTTCAAAGACTGTGTGTTTAGAGTCTTTGCCTAGCCTGTATCGAAGGGCCTGCCCATCTTGAGGGGTGACCGCCGCCGCACCGATGATGCCATCGAGTCCTGATCCATCTGAGAATATTTGGATGTCGTCCATCCTCGTCCTTAAAGTACTGGCTGCCGCTGGCTTGCTGTCTGCAATGTGCGCCGTAAATTGAGGGCGCCAGCTGGGATGGTGTCTGGTCGAGTCCACTGTCTCTATGGTATCTGGGCGAATCTTGTACCGCCAGAGGAGGTTGTGGATTGCAGAAAGATGCGATCGGGGGCATCTCTTTGAGCTGGGTTTCACTGCTTTGTAGAGCGGGTGGAGTTTGGGCAGTGTCGCTAATCTGACCACCTCGCGATGACAGGTGTCGTCCAGGCGTATCTGGGTCGGTGGGATCCAGGAGTGAAGCTCTAGGACATCAGTGGCCGTCGATCTGAAGGCTCCTGTGATCAATTTGCATCCCAGCCTCTGAACCTTATCCATGATTTTGGTGTGTCCTATTGAACTGGTCCACCTTCCTGTCTTGGGGTTCTCATGCATCGGGGTGTACCATACTGGGAGGGCATATTCGAGCTTGGGGAGCACCATAGATATGTAGAGGCGCCAGACATGTTGTTTGGGGAGGCCAAAGGAGGGCCGTGTGAGCCGGTTCACGGCAAGTAGGAGGCCTTCTGCTTTCTGAATGGCCTGCTGGACATGTTGATGCCAACGTAGTTCCTGATCGATCTGTATGCCCAAGAGCCATGCCTCACTGACACATTCAATAACTAGGCAGGTTTGTCTGTGTACAAAGTTAGCCCGCACTAAATCTTTACGCCTTGTGAGCCTCAGGCACTGGAACTTTGAAATTTCAGCTTGGGAGTTGTGGGCTGCAGACCAGGTTGATTGCTTGTCCAGCATATCATTTATTACCCTCTCAGTGACACAAAAGCCAATTTTGGGATACTTGTAAAGACACTAAATAATCTAGCTTAAAAAGGTCTGTTCATGGTATGTAAACGGGGTATTTTTTTTTTTTTTTTTTTTTTTTTTTTTCTGGAATATTTCAGTTCATTTTGCTTCATTCAGATTTGTAGCCCCTCCTTTGACATTTGCTTCTCTCAAATTCTTTCAACAGCTCCCTGTCCACAAAGGAAGTACTGCATCCTTGTTTTATTCAGCTTTCCCACCTCGACATTAATTCTTTGCCTTCTTTTGATATAATAAATGATGATAACCTTGACTGAGATATCAAGCTGTTCAAACACAGTATCTCCAAGAATTACATGGAACTCTAGGACTTCACATGATTGATCCATTATATACATTGAATATCTTCAAATTACACAGCTCACAAAACCCCACCTCTCACACAACACTCTCAATGAATCAAAACAAGAGAATCTAACACAGAATATCCAACCGCAACCGCTCCCTCATTGCTCTCCTTCCCACCTCTTCCTCTTTTCCACTTAGACATGTCAGACATCCGAACAACTAGACTGTCCACAAACTAGGCCCAAATATCTCAGGCCATTCCTCGTCCAGGAGAGAGTAGGCAAACACTTGTATAGACTCCAACTCCCACAATCCTTGTCCTGCCTCCACCCAGTCTTTAATACGGCTAAGTTGGCCCCTGCTCCCAAAGATCCAATCCCAGGTAGGTGATCCAGAAAGTTCCCCCCCCCTGCCAGAGCTAGTGGAAGGAGAGGAGCATTATGAGGTGGAAAGGATTCTGGACAGTCATCTAACATGGGGATGGTTCTATTTCCTGGTAAAATTGGAAGGGTATGGTTATGAAGAGAACACATAGGTGGCAGAAGAAGACATGGCAGCACCAGCCAAAGTCCAAGAGTTCTATCATTCACACCCAGGTGCACTCTGATGTATTCAGGCAGTAGCTTCGACTCTCTGATATCCCATGCTTCTGTTAGGAATCTACATTGAGCAAATCTACACATTCAAATTTTATTACTACTATTATACACCCACAGTCGAGCCAAGCTCCCCCCGCATATGCATCACACACATACGAGTCGAGGCGCAAACATGCGCATACACACACTCCCACCACATCGAGCCAAGAAATCGCCACTCCAGCCATCTAACAGCTACATCGAGTCGAGACCGCATCCAGACCGTCGTACATAGACTGGACACCGTATTTGTTTCTTTTTTCCACACATCCCCAATCATCAATCATTTCTCATAATCAAATAATGATAAATAGTTTTCCCACTTTTCCATCGCCATTTCACTCCTATCTATTTTTGTATAAATAGCTAGTAAAAGGTTCGAGAATAACAATAAGTTCATAACGAGTTTTTCTTCGAGTCTACAATCGCATCCTTTAACATTCAGTTCATTCTTTTGATATTCCTTGCACACAATCTTTCAGTGCAACGGGCTTCGTCTTTATTATTCGACTTCTTAATTATAACAGCTTCAAGGATGCAGCACTCTAGAAGAGGGGATGATGTCAGGGGATGACCCACCCTTTTCTCTAAGCTGAGCACCAAGCCAAATGCCAACTACTCAGTTGATAGGCCAACACAGCCAGCCGAGGTCTCAGCCTAACAGCATGACAACCTTGCCATCTTTGGGACCCACAGACAATGAGATACACACCCATGGGAGAGAGGGTTGGAGAGTGAGATGAGGAGACTTGAAGACATTAGCTGAGAATTGGGAGAGCTTGAGGAGTCTCTCCCTAAGGTTCAATAACTGACTGACCTTCCTGCTGTATGCCAGGCTGACACCCCGATATCTCAAACCAGACTCCTGGGATTGGGCCTATGGGCATCTGGGAGATCATACTGCCTGTCAGGCACCAAGAATGCCAATGATGCATGGGCCAAGCACTATTGCAATAAGGCCAACTTCACGATGCTGGCAGGAATTAGGGAATAGCATGGGTTAGGGTAACCCATACAGGTCACTGGGTCGGGTGCCCTTGGGTTTGGGTGCGGGTCAAGCCGAGAGCACCCGTGACCCGGCCCAACCTGCTGCCTCAACTATATATGTGCATACAACATGCACATGCTGCACGTGCACACGTACGACACGACTGCACCATACGCACATGTGTATGACACAAACACACCATATGCACACGTGCTGACACCAATGCGCCGCACATGCATGTGCCGACCTGTTGCACAAAAAAATTTACTCTGCTGCAACAACAGCTTTTTGCCCCCATAATATAGAGTAAAGATATTCTCAAGACACTTCTTAACTGTTATATAATTTTTTTACAATTTAATCTACAAAATTTTGAGCTAAAATTGAGCTTGACTGAAATCTGTATCAAGGAAGTCTACTATACTGTATGGTTATAATTGCTTGTTTCTACTATAAGTTTTTGGTATTTTATATAGAATGGAAGATGATTTGTAATGTTGAAAACTTCACAGAGTGAAGATAGAAGCCAGCCTAATGTGGCCATATGTGTGGTACATCTGCGTATACATACGGGCAAAATGGAATAGGGGAAAACTTCACAGGGGGAAATATGAAAATAGAATAGAATTGAAAATAAATTGAATGAAAAAGAACATGCTAATATATGTCCTATCCCACATGCCCAAATGAGGTCAGGTGCCCCTTGGGGCCAGGTATGGGGCTGGGTAGATAGTGTTGTGCAAAACTCACTCCTAAATTCATGAGAATATTTGTGTAGGTACCTTATGATGTATGGAAATTTGATGCAGAGTTATGCCTTGATTGGGGAATGATTGGGGGAGATATTGGACTTTTGGTGGTGAATATATTCATGAAATGACTCAAATATTGCTTGGTTTTAACACTCTCTATCTCTCGTCTCAACACGTAGAAAGGTTTCTATCCCTAGGTCATTTACCCACATCGACTGAGACATACTACATTCTCATTTATTCATGTAACTTACATATCGTGTTGTACAGCTAATCCTGTATAGGTAGATACTAATCTAAGTCGTTTACCCACATCGACTGAGCTACTCCTGTACAGACTTCAAACACGCGTGTCATCGCCGCCGCCGCCATCGCTTGTGAATATATATGGTGAGTTCTGCGATGTCCCAAGGCCGCGGGAATCGATTATGAGACTCACTATTAACCACGGCACAGTTTTGTCAATTGTCAAACACACCCTTCCATGTCACTACGACCCCTGACGCTCAACCAAAAGTGGCACATCAGACGGTGCAAGAAACTTGAACCGCCTCTTACCAACGAACCAGTGACGCTCAATCCGTGGCGATGGCCACAAACCAGTGTTCACTGGTCAATTTGAATCATCTCATCCTAGTGGTTTGTGATAGATGTCTGACAGAGTTAATCAAACGATAGTTTCATCAATCAGTGGGCACGTGACCACGTTAGTTTTCGATAGGCAAAATTTTCTCGATAGTACGCTCACCCGAGAAGATACCGTGGGTTTGGTCGACACGAGCACACGAGCGCGAATCAGACACATAGTGCGGTGTTGGGCCTGGGCGAGAGCCTGCTGGGTGAGTGGAGGAGCCTCCAACCGGCGCACATCGATCGGACCTTGACCACCAGGCGTGCCATCTCCAGCAACCTCAGATCCCTCCGCTGTACCCGCCCTAGCTCACTTTGACCCTCCCGCTTGTTGCATGCACTCGCACCTTGCCATGTCGACACCCAAGAAAGCATCCATCGCACTCAGCACGTTTCGAATCCTGCGTAAATCCAACAAGAACAGGAACTTCCGCATCGTTACTAAGTTCCAATCTCTAACCTCATGCAAGAAAACAACCTCAAATCTCTTTCGAGAACACCCTATTGGAGAAAACCAACAGAGGATTCGCGCGACCTGTATCAACTCTTTCCCCCAACCCCCAACAAAATGTGCCGGCGCGAGATGCTTGAGGTAAGTGCATGCCTCAGCTCCGGTCAAGAGAATGAGATATATACACTATGTGCCTAGAACAAATTTATAGTCAGTGGGACCAAGATTAATCATAGCATGAAGAAGTTACTTAAAACCAGCGTGGTGATATGCCACCGAATGATGAAAATGTTGTTTGGCTTACTCCTTCAGACATCTATCACAAACCACTAGGATGAGGTGAGTTGAATTGACCGGTGAACTCAGGTATGCGGCTATGGCTACGGATTGAGTGTCACTGGTTTGTTAGTAGCAGACGGTTCAAGCTTCTCGCACCGTCTGATGGTTCACTTTTTGTTGAGCGTTAGGGCGATGCCGAGGCACACATTCAGGGAATCCTATGCTGAATTCTTACAATAGCCTGTTCCTGAAGATGGTTTAAGTTTGTTGGATTGAGATCGGAGCTCTCACAAGAGGCACAAGAATCGCTGTTAGTTGTAAGGCTATTTCAAGTACTTGATATTATGTTTCATGAATCACCTCTATCGCGCTGCTGTCTCTACATATCATTGACGATCAAGCGAATTCGTAGCAGAGATACTATCTTGGTTTCACAAACATATTTTCCCTTTAACCAGCCATGACTCTCATAAACCTTCCACATTTTGGCTGTATCCATCAGGGTCTCATTCCAACACACTATCCAGTCCTTCTCAACATTCACTCACCAGATGTCCTCCCAAGGGAGTAATCGAGCCTTAATCCAGCAGGAGACAGATTTGTGAGTACCCTAAACTGTTCGGTTTCGACGAAATTTATGATCCGGACAGTTTGGCTGACAAATATTCTATGATTGCTGCGTTGAGTAAGCTCAGTAGTAATTTTATGTGGACCTCGTTGTGATCTCAATATTTGAAATAGCACTCTTTGTTTATGACACACTCCTCACGCTCCGTTATGAGAGAAAACATATCTGGAGGAAGAAACTTAAATTAGGATCAGTTCTGTATATTTTGCTTCGCTATGCACAGGTCATCTTCTTCATGTCTCTCTCAACAATAAACATTTTCATCCCAAATATATCCATCAAGGTGAGTAGTTCTATGCCATGGATCGCAAAGAGTTCACGTTCATATGGGTCTAGTAAGACTCTCACGAGGTTTAATACAGAATCTAATGTCAACACAGTACATGTAATGACTTAGCTCGCTTGATGACTAGCAGTGGTATTCTAGCCCTTCTTGGAATCGATGGTGACAATGGCTCTAATTTTCCATTCACAAAATTTATCTATTTTACCAGGGCTTTTAATGGCACGGGCATATGCCGTTTCCAATCGTAAGAGACTGACTGGTTTTGTCCTTGGTCTTTTGTTTATTGGCATTGTTGGGTGTGAGCTGGTATGTCATGCTCTCACTTTGTGATGACTAATAAAACTTGATATGCACTGCATAGAGTACTGCAAAAATAAACGACTGTTTTCCAACTGAGATGGATCAGAACACGCTTGCCCTGTGAGTTATATCAGTTGTATTACTTCACATCACATGTCTATTCACATGATTTTCAGAAGTGAGACTTCCTGTGTTTCAATTCGGTTTTATGTTTATGCATTCTCTAGTGTCCATTATTGAGGATGTGTTGCTTATCCTTTTTGACACAGTTGTGGTTGCAATTACCCTTTCCAATTCCCTGGGACACTTGAGGGAGTTGAGAGTGTTGAGTGAATTGAACAACAAGTCACTAACTCAGGTGTTCGTTGAGCAAAGTATGTTTCTCAGTAGTATAATACATTGTGGCTAATTATTATAAAGGTGTGCTACGATATGGGTATCTAATTTTTAATTGTTATTCCAAATCTGCATCTAATCCACAGTCAGGTTCGTGCTCACAGTAAGCTTAACAGTAACCATCACAAACCAGGTATTTCTCAATAAAATCTTGCATAAAGTTGGCTGAGTAGTGATTATGACAGGTCTTGAGAGTAAATTCCTTGTTGGATATAACTGGTTCACACAACAAATTAATAAAATGTCAATAGCCTTCTATTGCCAACATTCTTAGTCCTCTGCAGCACAGGTAAGAGCCCTGACATACGACTATTTGGGTGACATGACTGATACCTCATATAGCCTGTCTGCCATTATCATCTGTCGAATTCATTTGGACCTCCAAGAGAAGCATTCCCATCCTAATGGCCTCACCTACCCTTCCTCTCATCCCATTGGCAGCTTCCATGCAGCTACACGACGGATGCATAATGCCATTATGGACGAATTCGGTGACCGGAACATCACCGAGTCAATTGACACTGAATTCCCCTCGTCAAATGAAATTGAGCTCGATGATCACCCCACTTCCAATACAGATCGGATTGACCTCGATGAGTATCCATGGGCCGGGAGGAGTTTGGGAGAGATAGAGAACATGGCTCCGGCGGGATCGCAAAGTTTGGGTAAGGTTTATTCATTATTTCAGCTGTGGTGGGTTGTTCCAGTTCTGTGTGATGATTCAATTTTTTTTGCAGATGCCGTTGAAACAATATAGAGATTGAAAAGGACATCGACGCTCATATATTGGGGAATCATATGATAGTATTCACTGCGAGCTCAGGATTTCGTCCTAGAATATTTACAATTATGGTTGTGTCGAGTGATCATTTGATGTAGCTGGTTGTTTGTGATTATATTGTGATTAATGTAATTTATACTATCTTATGTAGGCTCTTTCTTAAGGCGATCAATTGGTCCGAGAGTTTCATAAATACAGAAATAAGCAAACATATGCTACATTTTGCTTACGGACTCAATCCAGCCTCAGCTGGAGTACCAGGGAGAGCCAGAGGCTTGTAAATCAAGCAAGTCGTCAAGTTGCACATTGTTGTAAATGTGATATTTTCACCCGAAGCAGTAACACCGTCACCAAGTCGTTCTAGATAGTTTTTCGATCGTTTTCGCTAGCGCAACATGTATAAGCCTACAGTCCCATTCTGCACTTCAAAACATCAATTTCACTCCTCTTTAAGCTTGGTAGCTGTGCAATGCGCACCGAATTCTGACACCCCGTTTCACGATAGGTACGTCTTCGTGTTGCTTCCCGTTGCTATCTCCTGCTCTCCATGAACCTTCTCGGAAATTTTCCTTTTCCGACATTCCCACAAGCCCACACATCTAGGAACATGTGGGGGAGGAATTGGAGAACAGGGAGAAACTCAGCAGAGGGAACACTGGTCTCATTGGCCATTAAGACAACGGACTCATCAACAGAGTGACTGGGCTTTACCAGTAAGTTTTTACTACAAGACAAGTGTGCTAGTTATAGTAGTTACTTAGGGGCTCAGGGAAATAGCACAGTGATGGGTAACTAGACAGGTAACTAGTGCCTCTAGTAATAGAAATGCTGGCATTTCTACAACAACATGCACACTCAGATTGAGGATATATCACTATTAAATTGTGCTCTCAAGGATAAATGCGCCATCGAGGCTATTAAATGAAAACATCAAGATATCTTAATGTGAGCCATTTGACAGTCCCAGGATATGAAATGGAAGGGCTTCCATACTCCATATACTCCTAGAACCAGAACAGATCTCTATACAAAAATGAGAACAAAGTATGTCTCTCATGGAATAAATCAAACGTAAACTGGACTAATAATAAAAGCTTGTAAACCAAGGAAGTCGTCAAGTTGCCCATTGTTGCTCGTTACAAGTGACTTTTGTCACCTGAAGCAGCAACACCCTCACATGTTATGCTAGATAGTTTTCCCTTCTCCGATCGTTTTCCTAGCACAGCATGGGTGAGTCCACATTCCCGTTCTGACAGGATTGACAGTGGAGTGAAATTCCATATGAATCTATTTGAACATGTGAGAGAGGTACAGTGGTTTGTCTGTGTAAAATGTCTCAAAGCGCGACACAGTCCATCATGACAGTCGAGTAAGCTACCATGAATCTAATCATACATCGCCTTGGTTTAAATGATGTACGACGTTGAAACGTAGCACTGGGTGTGAGAGGACAATTTGACAGGTGAATTAGAGTTATATTACCCACCCGACAGTCGCACTATATTCATAGAACCCGCTAACAAAATTTATGTTGTTAAAGAATTAAAGGTTAGATAAAGGTTAGAAAGTAAACTGCACCATGATCAGTATGACCGCTGGTCTGTTAGTCGAGCGTGAGAACTGTCCTTGTCATGCCATGGCATTACAGAAACAAAAGAGTAATTGGCTTGTCCTGTACAGATTGGTCATAATAAACACGGTTGAAAGACTTCAAGGTGCCATCCGTCTAATCAGACCATCGCCTACGTTACCAATTCTTATTTGAAGCATATCATCAACTCGGATATTCAAACCGGTTCACGCAAGTCCTCTGAGCTCCCTCACATGAAAAAAGCATTATTTTGTTCTTCGCTTGGAAAGAGTGGCCAGCCTAGAAATGAGTTCAAGAGTCAAAAATTTTGATTTGGATGCACGTTTCCTCTACTGCCGCAATATAGTCAAAGTTTCCTTCCTCTCCGCAACATCGAATGCACTTGGATGGGGGGCTTTTTATCATCTTTGTAAGCCTTGAACTTAAGCGAACATCGGACGCTTATTTATTAAGCCTTAGACCGGTAGTACCGGGAGTTAATATCACTTGAAGATTAGTCTTACATAACGCAAGGCCCCAAAAACTTTCAATCGAAAAAAACCTTAAACCTAAGCGAACATCAGACGCTTATTTTTTTAGCGTTAAAACTTAAGCGGACACCCTGACGAACATGTCGGATTGCTTTCCAAACAGGAAGCTCCCACTACTACACCAACGCCTCCCAGCCTCCCAGCCTGTATCACCGCCTTCAAAGCAAACCGAAAGCAAAAAAAAAAAACACCGCACGCTTATTATTTCAGCCAATTATTTCAGCCGGAACGCTTATAATTTCAGCCGGGACGCTTATTTTTTCAACCAGGATGCTTATTTTTTCAACCGACGCCTATTATTTCAACCGACGCTTATTATTTCAGCCTTAAACTTTAAGCGAACACAATCAAAAAAAAGTCAGCAAAAGTCGAAAAAAAACAAACATTTTGTATCTATTCGTTAGATATACAGGTATTCTCGAGTCTGTCATGCCTGATGAGGGGGATTATTGAAATTTCAGTGACGCTGATCAAGGACCGAGGAAACAATACTCGCTTAAGTTTTTATGCTTAAAAAATAAGCGTCCATTTTAAGCGGGGCGCTAGGCTTACACCAGTTCCAGTACGTAAGTCGCCGCCTAATATGCTGCCGTTCAATATTCCCACGAAATAGAGTTCAATGCCATGTATTACATAACCATGGTCTGTACGGCGCTCACCATAGCTGAGTTGATCGATGGAAAGTCTTACGCAGGAATATGTAGCTGAAGAAAAGAGTTCTGAATCAGATGACGACCTACTTACCTTGCGATCTTCGACACTCACCGCTCTCACCTCATTTTTAGACGAACAGGCGGCAGAATCCGAAACGATCATTTCTCTCTCTAGACAGTTTGGCATTCCAGATTTGTTCAACTTGGAACAAGGCCAGGATTTTGAATCTGACTCTGCACTTGGACACCCTACCTCGAAGCTGCCTAAAGACCAGACGAACTCTAACCACCCGGATGATGAAACACGAGGCCTTGGTAATCCTTCAATAATACAGTCTGAGAGTGTCCCTGTTGCAAAATTTAAGAAGGTTTTCAAGTTAGTCCCAATACTATGATCCCATATCCCCGATTACTGCCGCCATCTTTCTTCTTTTTTTTTTTTTCATCCTCTAACTACTGTAATCCTTGCTCCCAGAGAGAACTGGCAACTCGGCCAATTTTGGTACACTCAAGGTCTATCATTTGGACAATATAACATAGTATCACCTCCCTGAATTATATTTAGATACCGCAGAGAGGCTAGCCCAAGCTCTGCAACAAATTTGTACCAGAAATGCTCATGTGACCTTTATGTGTTGTCCTACAGGCTACGTAGCCTTCAAGGTAGGGACCTCCGTTACAGTGCTTTCTATTCATCCTCAA
Source organism: Chroogomphus rutilus (assembly GCA_003314275.1). Lineage (NCBI taxonomy): Eukaryota > Fungi > Basidiomycota > Agaricomycetes > Boletales > Gomphidiaceae > Chroogomphus > Chroogomphus rutilus. Next base: position 4,158 of record QLPI01015819.1, on the reverse strand, counting down.
TTCATTCGGCACGCAGGAAATCTCACTCCCGACTCAAACTACTCTTCTAATGGAGAACGATCGGCGGTTTTCGATCATCGCTGGTGAACGCTTTGTTCATTACGACCTAGACGAGCCCTTATCATTTCCGTGCAAGGAGGCCCTTGGTGAATCACAAGATGTCGTGGTCGTAGACCCTCCATTCCATTCAGAGTTAAGTAAAATCCGTTTCACATCTGTGTGTCAACGATTATAACGTCGAGTCTCCGGATATAGGTCTCTCAGAGAAAAATATCCTCCACTATCGCTCATATTCTTCGTCCTGGTGGCCGAGTAGTTCTCCTGACAGGCTTGACCCTTTCTTCGCAAATCGATAGTATTTATCAGTCTCCACTCCCAAAGCTCAGGCGTAGAGGGATGGTGATTGAACATGATGGCGTTGGCCGATTAGCTACCCCATACGGCTGCTGGACAGGTGGTGGACCAGAAGACCAAGATACAGAAGTATTCGGAGGACCAATTAATGAGGAGTCCTAATTGCATCCTGGTGCGCCTTGTGTTGAAAGAATGTTGTAATTCATGATGACTTTGCAAACATGGTCTTGGGAGTTCGCCAACGGTCTCACACAAACTGCCGGTTCCATGCATTCGTTGTTCCTCGGGAACTACTTACGACCATTATATCCCTGGAAAGGAAAGGAAGGGTGGTAAAACGATCGATCTCTATCATTTGGAAAAATTCTGCCCAGAGTATTATTGGGTCAACGATGGACTTGATTGATCAACAAGACTCATGACTGTCCACAGGTCTGCTTAGGGGTACCAACGTGTTGCTCCCATTTTGCTGATTCCAACCGTAAGAAGTTCAGATTAAGTCTCAGCATTGTTCGAATATTGAGGAAAATCAGACAAGTCCCAAAAATCCAACATTTCTTTTCATTTTATTTACTAACTTTCTATATTTTTACCCATTCCCACGAGTTGAGACATATCACACCCACGAGTCAATGACTGTTATTTCATGTCATACAGACATACGAGTTGAGTTGAACTGAGCATTTATACAAGGGGCATATATCTGTGCACACAAGTTGAAAACTTTTACGAGTCAAGAGCCAACTTCCACAGTTGTTTACACGACTAACAATATCTATTTCAAGTTCAATAACATTTCCATCATCCACATTAACCATCTACAAACCTCAAGGCTTGCATGAGCCATATGCCCATTCTATACCCTTTCCGATCTATCGGTCTACCAATGGATGGCATGTCATTCTTCCCACAGGCTCAAGGAAACACACATCACTAGCCCCTGACTGTTGCAGTACTTAATTGAACTTGGAAGTTATTTTGAGTGAGTCCGAGAATAATTTAGATCGTAATTTATCTGCAGTTTATTTGCAGCAATCTAAACCTATCATATTTCCTACTGACTCGATCTGGTTTTCCATCAAGCGTTGCATACACTGATGCGGGCGGCGTGAGACCGATGCCGGGCAATGAATCTTTTGGAGCAATGATTTATAAACACCGCATTAGTTTTCATAATTCAACATGCTAATTTCTCCTAAATAACATATATCAAGAATTGTTCCTTCTTATCAACCTGCCCGCCTAGACCAAGTCATGTAGGCATCAATCTCCACATCCCCACCCGAGCCATCGATCCCCTCTTCGGCAGCATCTATGGCTTCTGGATTCAAATGCTTCACCTCAACCTTCGCTTTCAAGTCTACGAGTATCCTGTTTAGCAGGGTCTTGATCCACCGAGTAATGCGTCGCACTCCAACGTCTATCCAGAAACGAATCAATATAGATAGACCAGACGGTGGATAATAATTTACCGGTTTATTGGGTCGTCGCATAATGAAACGGGGAGAACTACTTCTCTTGGCTGAAAAACCGCGAGGACTCGAGGATGCCAAGGAGCTTCGAACCTGCACCAGGAGACCATCCTTACCCATCAAGCATTCTATGGAATGAAGGGGACCAACGATTCACGATGCATGTATAACACAATGTGCAAAGATGGAATCTTCACCCGCAGCGAGTATGATATCCATAAACATAGGCTCTGCATGGTTTTTCAGAGTATTATTTGTCAATTGTCAACTCATTCGTTATGAGCGTTGAGAGAACAGTAGCATTCTGTTATTTGCCAGTAACATTGTCTCACGACTCAAGTACTGTGTCATTGTTCCGATTTGCAATTTGATCATAGACGGTTGCCGAGTCGGATTTATTCTTCTTCTGGATCGCCGTTTGCAACTGGACGTGTCTTCAATCTCGGAAGGTCACGCAGGGTCCTGGTTTGACACCTTATCTAGTGTTAGACTCTTACTGGGGCTTCCGAGGGCCAAGGGCTTTGGGGCATGCACACGAATGTGTGCTAAAGTCGGTAAGCACATTCCCGGGACTTGATATCTTATTTCTTTACTACCATGACTGAACAACAGCCGAGACGCAACTGTATAGTAGCATCTAAGTCGTAGATCCCGATAACGTCTTGTCAAGTGTACTGCCCTTACACCAACACGCAGCTGACTATCCGAAATGTACGGTGCAAGCGGCCTTGCCTTGCCAGGCCTTGGGTGAAGGGTGAAGGGTGAAGGGGTACAATTATTGCTTGTAAACCGTAGATGGATTGTCTGAAGAACAAACCATTGCGGGTAAGTACACTCTAGATATTAGATCGAAAGTTTACCTTGACAAAATGCTCTTGATTAATGCTCACAGATATCCTGTGTACTTCCATAGCTCATTGCTACCTTGCTTTTATCCCTCTAACAGTCTCTAGTGAATGGACCTTTTCCTCCATTTTTGGAGCATTAAAATCAGTGTCACAACATACTACATTCAGACGTTGCACTACAAATGGCCAAAATTTTGATCTGCCTTGATCCCATTTTCCGTGACTTGCCAGGATGATGTCTGTGCCTAGTTACCTGGTCAAACAAGTGAGTTCACTGCCATCAATTTTAATCAAATTCACCTTATTTCATTTTCATATTCAATAGGGGGTGAGATGCATTTCTTTCAAGAAAGTTAGGGAGCATGCACCAACGGCCATAGTATTTTCATTTGCATCCAAACGTCTAAAAATAAGTTGACAATTTCCAGGATCTACATGTTTCATGACAGTGCACCCTGCACTGCTGGGTATGTGTATATAACTAGTATTGATTCGGCCACGAATAGTGGCAGAAAATACTAGTTATATACATCCCAAGCAGTGCAGGGTGCACTATTGGATCTTCGTGAAACTTGTGGTTGTCAACTCATTTTGTGATGTTTTGACGAAAGTGAAAATATTATGACCGTTGGCGCATGCTCCCCAACTTTCTTGAAAGAATATCTCACACCAAGGCTATTGATTATGAAAACAAATAAGAAAATGAATATGATTAAAATTGTTGGCAGTGAACTCACTTGTTTGAGCAGTTGACTAGCCAACGTTGTTCCCACCGAAATAAAAAAATACCTGTGAGTGGAATATTTTCTCCAGGTCCATATAAGATTTCCATGTCTTGATTCATAGGTGGATGCATGATTATGCTGTTCTGGACATATATAGAGAATGAAATCAAGTAATCTAGCATTGTCTTTGAAGCCTGGTATGATGTGTGCCTTTGGGCAACCTCTACCCAATTGAGGACAGAATGTGGTAGTCGGAGATGGGACATGTGGGTACTGTATCTGATATTAGAATTCAGTCTACATGATTCTGATTACAGAGTGTTACTATACCTTTGACAGAATGTTTATGGCTGCAGGCTGCCGTCGCTTGCAAGTGAGTCTCGTAGGCTGGGGGAATGGAGGTGGTGGGAAAAGTGAGTTCAAGGGTAATGCAGAGAAGAGTTGTGGAAATTGAAATGCATGCCATTCTTCTTGAGGAAGTGGACCCTGTCTCAATGAAAGATTGTCGGTGTTGCTTACAATGACGTTGTTGGGCATGTATAAACCATACATGCCTGACAACATTATTGCGGGAAATCCCAACAGCCTCTGATGGAGACAGGGTCCAGTGAGGTATGCCATGGGAGGGCAGAGTAAGGAAACGGGCGATTATCGTGACATTATGTAAGCGAACACGCTGTTGAGAATTTCGAAGCTAGTCCTCCACATTGGGTAAGTCCCAAAGCTCAGGCGCAGAGGCATGGTGATTGAACATGATGG
>QLPI01015795.1:0-18218 GCA_003314275.1 Chroogomphus rutilus | reverse complement strand
AATCTGAGAATATTCTCACAGATACCCCTGCATCTCAGCTTTCAATTGGTCTCCTCACATTTATGTAATAATTTTTATTGGTTGAGATATTGCAATTTCTTGACCCTGACTCATTGGACCAGTTTTGTTGCCTTCAAATATATGATTATGATCAGACATATAGTTAGGTTTGTATGGTCACATGGCTTGTGTTGGAGTTATAACTGGGTCAATTGATCACAAATAGTTCAACATTGAACAAATAGACCATAACAATCTTCTTCAACAAACTATGAAATCCCTCTCTCCTGTTCAAGTTAACTACTGTATATCCTTTCTCAGCTTGATGCTGGCCATTCTACCTCTCATATTCAACTCTCTACTGGTGTAGGCCATGCCACCATCTGCAGACTTCACTCTAAGCAATACCCTGACCTCCCAAAAGCTGTTGGAGGACACTCATCCAAGCTTTCTCCTCCTAATATTTGACATGCTGTCCACCTTATCAGCTCTCAAAATGCACAAAATGCAGTACAAGTTACCAGGACCCTTCAGGATATTATCAATGCACCTCTCTCCAGTCAAACCATGCACAGGAAGCTGAAAGAAGCTGGATTAAAGGCTGTGGTGAAGAAGAAACAGCCTATACTCTCCTAGAGACACAGGCAGGAGAGGTTAAATTTTGCTGTTGTTCACCAGCATTGGACTGTAGAGGACGGGAAGAGGGTTGTGTGGTCAGATGAGACAAAGATCAATAGGCTAGGGTTAGATGGCAAGAAATGGGCTTGGAAGAAGGCAGGAGAGGGGCTGAGTAATAGGCTGGTTAAGGGAATGTTAAAATTTGGTAGAGATTCTGTAATAGTTTGGGACTGTATGACATGGGATGGGCCAGGATATGCTATCAAGATTGATGGATGGATGGATGGGGATCTCTATGTCCATATTTTGGAGGAGGATCTTCAGTCTAGTCTGGAGCACTATGGTAAAACTTCTGCTGATATTATTTTTTAACAGGATAATGATCCAAAGCATACCTGCAAAAAGGCCAAGGAATAGTTTGAAAACAACCATTTTGAGGTTCTTTCATAGCTAGCACAGTCTCCAGATCTTAATCCAATTGAGCATCTGTAGAGTCATCTGAAGAGGAAGCTTGGAGAGTACAATCAGTAACCAGGAGGGATGATAGAGCTTTGGGAGAGGATGCAGGACATTTGGGACAAGATAGAGCCTTCAGTATGTCAGGGATTGATTGAGAGTTTGCCTAGGAGAGTTTTAGCTGTGCTGAATGCAAAGGGGGGATATACCAAATATTAATTATAATGAGTTTTTGATCATCTAGACAAGTGCAACAAACTGGTCTAATGAGTCACTGTCAAAAAGTTGCAATATCTCAACCAATAAAAATTATTACATAAGCATGAGTAGACTAATCAAAAGCTGAGATGAAGGGGTATCTGTGAGAATATTCTCAGATTTTATAGATTTTTATTTGGTTCATAAAATTTGGAGCAAGTGAAAAGTGCCAAATATTGGACCAGTTTTGTGAGTCACTATAGTGCAGTTGTTCAGCACAGCTGGACTGTCATGATTTCTCCCTTCTCCTCTCTCTATTGCTTGTTACTGGACTCTACTACTCTACCAGACTATATGTATAGTTCTTAGGTAATTAGTTAAAGCTCAGTCTTGAGCTGGTCAATAAACTGACAAATATCATTGCTTATTTCCCTCTTCTGCTCCTAAGTATTGAAGCTTTTGTTGTTGCTGACATTAGCTCAAGACTATCATATCCCTACAACCTCCTATCATGGATATTTATCTTCTACAACAAATCCTTTCTAGTTTGTAGTAAAACAATGTAGACCTGACTGTAATGGTAAATAATCAACACACCACCTCAACCAACACCAAGCCTAAACACCCTAGCCAGCATCTACAACCACCTTCTCTATTCCATCAGCTGGTAAAATTGCAAGACCAGAACCATTTGATGGCACATCAGAGAAGATTGATATCTTCCTATATGAGCTCTACCTGAACTTCGAGGATGATGCACTATATTTCAAAGTTAACCACATGCAAAAGATCCAATTTGTCTTGTCCTATATGAAGGTGAAGTTTGCAGCTCAGTGGACAAGTCATATCACAGGAGAACTGGAAGTAGGAACATGCAGCTACCAGAATTGGGAGGAATTCCATACTGAGCTACTGATAACATTCCATGACCTAAATAAGAAAGAAATGGCTCAATGAAAGCTAGAGCAGCTGAAATAAGGAGAAAGGCCAACAACAGAGTTCTTTGTGGAGTTTGAGGAACATAGGTCACAAGCAGGGTATAACAATGAAGGATATGTTGCCTTGCTCATGAAGAACCTATTCTCACAGGTGGTAGAATGAATTTACACACTGGAGACCATTCCAACAATGTATGACAAGTAGAAGTCATATGCCCTCTGTTTTGACAGCCAGTTGCATGAATACCAGGCAACAAAGAGGGAGACTATAAGGCCATGGCAGACTCTAAGGAACCTGAAATCTACTCCACCTCAGCCACTTGCTTCCCCACCTCCTTTGGGACCACAATCTATGAGATTGATCAGGCTCAAGGGAAGCCAGTAAGGGTGGTAATGTGCTTCAACTGCAGGGAGCAAGGACACATAACATGAAACTGTCCCAAACCTCGAGGTATACAGAAGGTCAAAGCAATGATGGATGGGTAGACAAAAGAGGAGAAAAAGGAGGTGCTGGACATGTTGAAGAAGGAGGATTTTCAGGAGGGGCAGGAGTGAAAAGGACATCCTCCTTCCCCTGGGTATCTGTAAACAAATTTACCCTACTAGCAGTTGAAGAAAGTGCAGAACCTGAACCTGAAATCATCCCAGAATAACCTTTGAAATTTGAGAAGGAGAAGAAAGAGAAGAGGAAGAAAGAAGAAAAGGTAGTGATGGTAGAAGAGACGGAGAAACCCAAAGAGGGAACAACAGAGTGGGTATTGTAGAGGATACATCAAGACAACAAGTTGGGGTAGGAAGTATTAAGCCAGTGGACACATAGTGGAAGGAAAAGAGAGGTGACATCAGAAGTAGTGGAAGCCATATGAGGGATGAGAAGAGAGGAAGGCATGAAAGCAGTCAAGGAGCTTGGGGGAAGGAAACAGTGGATCAGACGAATCAACAAATCTTCAGTGATGATACTGTCAGGCTCCGGGAATGCCGAGGAGTGGCCAAGTCCTACAGGCTAGAAGTAGTGGCATGGCTTCAATGTGCTTGTGCGTTGCGCCCTACTTCCCATGTATGCCACCGATTTGGGACAGAGGGATACCCGGGAGAGTGCCGAGAGTGTCAGCCCAGGTAAAGGACTTGGGACAGGAGAAGGGAGGACAAGAAGGCGTAAACCTAGTTGATTTCCAGAATGAAGAACCATCTACATACATTTGGCTATTTATATAGGCTAATAAGTGAGATGTGGAACAGAGTGGCACAAGGAATGGAGAACAATAAGGTATGAAGAATCATGTGGAAGTATTGTCCACAATGATCAAGAATAGAACAAGGAATGTGGACAACAATAGAACAATGAAGTATGGCCAAGGACAAAAGAGTGAGTGAGAATAGAACAATGGGAGTGGCCAAACATAAAACAATAGGGCCACTGCCGAGTGACAACAAAGAGTGAATGTCCTGAGGGTAAACAGGCAAGGGGAAGGAAGGGGAATGAAGGAATGACAAAGGATAGAGGGGACAGGATGAGGAAAGTGAACCAAACGATGAGCCAAATGTACCGGACCGAGACCATGTACTGGAGAGGGATGACTTGTCACTGGTGTGTGGGACTAAAAGGCAAGGGTTGTTCGGTTGGTACTACCGAGTGAACCGGAGCTTGGTATCGGGGGCTTGACAGATACCCACTACTGTTAAAACACTAACAGACAAAAGGGGATTCACAATTGAAGCACTCCTAGAATGTGGGGCAACAGGGTGCTATATTGATGAAGGCATTGAAAAAGCAAAGTATTTGCCAATGGAAAGACTCCCAAGATCACTCACTACCTATCTATAATGTGTATGGAACCCACAATGAAGGAGGACCAATAACCCATACAGTGACCCTCAGAGTCAGGATAAAGAACCACTTGGAGGTCTTCCCTTTTGCAGTTTCCAATACTGGAAGGACGGACCTTATTGTTGGCTTCAACTGGCTTCAGAAGCATAACCCAAGTGTTAACCGGAAGACAGGAGAGATAACATTTGACCGATGTCCCTTATAATGTGAGATGTCAAAGAGCAGGTGTAGAGGAGGATGATGTAGGAGAAGAGGAAGAAGAACTAGATAAGGGAGATGTGTGGCTAGGACACACTTGCAGAAGCTGGTAAAGGAGGCACAGAAGGAGAAGAAGAAGAGAACAGTGGAAGAAATGGTGCCAGCACACTACATGGAAGAGATTAGAGAGGTCTTCACAAAGGAGGGGTTTGACAATAACCTTCCTGAATGATGGCAATGGGACCATGCAATCGAGCTAAAGCCAGGGCCAAACCATTCTCAAACAAGGTGTATCCACTGAGTATGAAGGAACAGAAGTAGCTAGATGAGTTTTTGGAAGAAAACCTGAAGTCAGGGAAGATCCGACCATCCAAGTCTCTTATTACATTGCCATTCTTCTTCATCAAAAAGAAAGATGGCAGCTTACAGCCAGTGCAGGACTACCAATGGCTAAATACAATGACAATCAAGAACCACTAGGGAATGGCACGAGTCACCCATGGGTCAAATGTGGGTGACCCGCACCCGACCCATGGGAAACCCGAACCCGTCAACCCATGGGTTTTTTCCCACGGGTCAACGGGTGTCGGGTGCGCGCCGCACCCGCACGCGACATACAACCCACACGCGCTGTACGCGCACGCGACATACAACCCGCACGCGCCGTGCGCGCACGCGACATACGACCCGCACGCGCCATGCGCGCACGCGACATACAACCTGCACGCGCCGTGCGCGCACGCGACATATGACCCGCATGCGCCGTACTCGCGCGCGATGTACGACATGAACGCGCCGTACGCGCATGCGCCGTACTCGCGCGCGATGTACGACATGAACGCGTCGTACGCGCACGCGACGTACGACACGAACGCGTGCGTGTCATACGCGTGAGCGTACGGCGCGTTCATGTCGGCGCGTTAGTGTCGGCGCGTTGATGTCGGCGCGTGCGCGTATGGCACATTCGTGTCGGTGCATCCGCGTGCGGCGCGTTGATGTCGGCCTGTGCGCGTATGGCGCGGTCGTGTCGTACGTGTGTGCATGTGGCGCGTGCATGTCGTACGCGCGTGCATAGTTGAGGCGACGGGTTGGGCCAGGTCACGGGTGCTCTCGGCGTGACCCGCACCCAAACCCAAGGGCACCCGACCCGGTGACCCGTGCGGGTTACCCAAACCCGTGCTATTCCCTAAGAACCACTATCCACTACCACTGATTTCTGAAGTGATCTATAAACTACATCATGCATGTATCTTCACTAAGCTGGACATTAGATAGGGATACAATAATGTCTGAGTCAAAGAAGGAGATAAACACAAAGCAGCCTTCATCACCAACCGAGGCCTCTTTGAACCACTGGCCATTTTCTTTGGATTGACTAACTCCCCTGCAATATTCTAGATGATAATGAATGACATTTTCCATGAATTGATCAATGAAGGATATATCAGCACCTATATAGATGATATCATGATCTACTCGACAGACTTAGAAGAGTACAGAAGGACCGTCAAGTATGTCTTGGCCCTGCTACAAGAACACAATCTATATCTCAAACTAGATAAATGCAAGTTTGAGAAGGAGAAGGTGGAATCCAGATATTGGTGGTGAGCAAAGGGAAGGTAGAGATGGACCCAGTCAAGGTAGAAGGAGTGAGCGGATGGCCAGTTCCTAGGATGAAGGATGAATTTCAGCAGTTCTTGGGTTTTGTCAATTTCTATTATTGCCTCATCCAAGGCTTTGAAAACATTGTCAAACCACTATAGAAACTAACAGGGAACAAGCCATGGAACTGGCGACCAGAACAGTTGATAAGCTTCCAACTCCTCAAGGCAGTAGTAATGGCAGCATCAATCCTAGCCTTCCTAACAGATGAGGACCTGTTCCAAGTAGAAGCAGACAGTTCAGACTTTGCCAGTGGTGCAATCCTATTACAAATGCAATAAGGAACCTGGAAACCGGTAGCCTACATATCCAAAGCACTCAATGATATGGAGAGGAATTATGATATACATAATAAGGAGATGCTAGCCATCATGTGGATATTGGCAGAGTGGAGGCACTATCTGCAAGGGACAATACAGCCATTTGAAGAATACTTTATGATTGCAAGAAAGCTGAACTGCCACCAGGCCAGGCGGTCCCTTGAATTGGCAGACTATGATTTTATCCAAAGCATTGACTTGTCAGGCTCCGGACATACTGACAGGCTTCAGGAAAGCCGAAGGGTCAGGCGGGTAATGGCCAAGTCCTGCAGGCTAGAAGTAGTGGCATGGCTTCAACGTGCTCGTGCATTGCGCCCTACTTCCCATGCATGCCACCGATTTGGGACAGAGGTATACCCGGGAGAGTGCCGAGAGTGTCAGCCCAGGTAAAGGACTTGGGACAGGAGAGGGGAGGACAAGAAGGTGTAAACCTAGTTGATTTCCAGAACGAAGAACCATCTACATACATTGGCTACTTATATAGGCTAATAAGTGAGATGTGGAACAGAGTGGTACAAGGAATGGAGAACAATAAGGTATGAAGAATCATGTGGAAGTATTGTCCACAATGATCAAGAATAGAACAAGGAATGTGGACAACAATAGAACAATGAAGTATGGCCGTGGACAAAAGAGTGAGTGAGAATAGAACAATGGGAGTGGCCAAATATAAAACAATAGGGCCACTGCTGAGTGACAACAAAGAGTGAATGTCCTGAGGGTAAACAGGCAAGGGGAAGGACAGGGAATAATGAAGAATAGGAGGGTGGGATAGGGATAATAAACTGAATGATGAACCAAATGTACTGAGCCAAGGCCACACACTGATGAGGGATGATATGGGTAAGGGTTGGTTGGTTGGTACTGCCAAGTAAATCAGAGCATAGTATTGTGGGCTTTACATGACTAGGCCAACTCAACAAGAAGGCTGACCTCCTCTTGAGATGGGAAGACCATAAACAGGGAGTAGAAGGAGACAATACTGGAGTTATGGTATTGAAGCAAGAGTCCTTCCGAGCAATAATGGGTGAGCTTAGAGGAGAGGAGGAAGACCTGATGAAAACAATCAGAAAGGCAAAGAACATAGAGAGAAAAGTTAGAGAGAGGGTAGAGAGCGGAGAGAAGGATTGGAAGGAAGAAAAGGGGATCATAACATTGGAAGGAAGGATATACATACCAAAGAACAGGAAGCTTTGGGAGGAAATCATTCATCTTTACTGCAGTATCTGGTGAAGTGGGTTGGGTACTCCAGAGAAGAGAATTTGTGGGTGCCATAGAAGAATATGAGGAATGCAAGACAGAAAACATAAGAGTCCTACAGGTGATTCCCAGCTACACCCAGGTGCATAGGCTATATCTTCTACAGACTACCCTTTTGCCCATACTAAACACTGGAGTGACGATGTGCAAGAGGATGTATGATATGATGACACACAGAGGCATGGGTGATGTGTCTGTAATGCATGCACGATTGAGAGGTATGGGTGGTGTGTAGAAGGCTGTTGCATATGTGGTGGATAAGTGTGCAACTGTAGGTGCAACATGCAAACATGAGCAAGGCTGGGAGGTGGGCAAGTACAAATACGCACATGATGATATGAGCAAGGCTAGGAGGTGCGCAAGTGCAAATGTGCATATGATGATGTGAGCAAGGCTGGGAGGTGGGCAAGTGTGAATACACACGTGATGATGTGAGTAAGGCTGGGAGGTGGGTGAGTGCAAATGCACGCATAATGACACAAGCAAGGCTGGGAGGTGGGTGAGTGAAAACACATGCACGATGACATAAGTGAGGCTGGGAGGTGTGCAGGTCACACATGAGGACAGGGATATATGCAGGTGCAGGTAGTGGCTAGCACAATGATGCATATGATAATGCAAGTGAGGCTGGGAGGTACACAGGTTGCAAATGAGGCCAGAGATGTATGCAGGTGTGGGTGGCGGCCAGCACAACAATGTGTGAGTGTGAACATACATGTGATGATGTGAGTGTGAGCAAGGCTGGGACATGGGCAAGTGCAAACACACATAGGCACAATATAAATGGGAGGTATGCAAGCATGGGCACAGGCCAGTGCAAACACACATAGGCACAATATAAATGGGAGGTATGCAAGCATAGGCACAGGCCAGTGCAATGATAGGTGAGTGAGGCTAGGAGGTGTCCAGGTCACAAATGAGGCTGGGATGTACACAGGTGCAGGTGGCAGCCAGTGCAATGATGTGTGAATGAGGCCAGGAAGTACACGAGTATGGGCACAGACCAGCATGACAATGCACGAGTGAGGTTAGAAGGTGTACAAGTGCAAACATGTGCAGGCACAACAAAAACAATGGAGTCACTGTGTATGCCAGTGAAATGAGAAAAGGACCTGAAAAAATCATAATAGAGTTGCTGTGCATGCTGGCACGACAAACAAAGGACCTGTAATTGTTGTACATGCTGGCACAACAAGAAAACAACCCATGGCTAGCAGAGAGCTCCAGAAATTCCTGGTCCAGGAAAGTTGACATGCATACCAGCACAACAAGAAAACTAACTACCCAGTCTGTGACCCCTGTCTTACCTTCTTCTTACAAAAAGGATGCCCCACCAATCATATATGTCAGTATGATAGCTATGATGAGTGCAGGGGTCATTTACCTTCTTCTCACCACCTCTTTTGGATGAGACCACAGGTGGAAGGGATAATGAACAAGTGACACAGGCACTTATACCAAAAAGTGCCTGCTCCTCCAACCTGGTACTTTGGATCATCCAGTAGACAGGCAACAGTCAATGAGGACATTGACCTTAAAAGGAGGGGTAATGTTATGATTTCTCCCTTCTCCTCTCTTTATTACTTGTTACTGGACTCTGCTACTCTACCAGACTATATGTATAGTTCTTAGGTAATTAGTTAAAGCTGAGTCTTGAGCTGGTTGATACACCAACAAGTATCATTGCTTATTTCCCTCTTCCACTCCCAAGTGTTGAAGCTCTTGTTATTGCTGACATGGACTAGGGTCTGTGACTTTTGAGTGACAATGTATAAACCAAAATAGAATGTGAGTAATGAGGACATAACCATGACTAAGATATGTGATATATGACTAATACTTGAGCTTGGACTTGGTGGACTTTTGTACTAGAGTCTAGACTTTCTAGACTTAGTTGTGACTTGGACTTAGAGACTGGATTTAAGACTTTAACTTGAGAACTTGTTATCACAGAGGTGAGCCAAAGAACCAAGCAAAGATATGAAATGATGCAAGAGGTTGGCTATGCCAGTTGAATGACAAATTATGAGAACAAACTATACAAAACAGGAAACTCTGGAAAAACTCTAGAGAAATGGTACAGCATTGAGGCTGTGCAAATAGAGGCTAGTGGCTATGGTAGGGAAACACTAACCAAATAGAAAGGAGGATGAATAACAATAAGAAAAGACAAACAGGTCTGAGTCATGCCAAGAAAAGGGAAAACATATAAAGGAATAATAAGGAAGTCTACCAATAAATATCTAACAACCTCGTCCACTACTCCTAAGGGGCCTTAGGATGAGTCAGGGAACTGAGTTATCTCAGAGTATTTCCAGGTCACAGGCAACATATCTGCTGTAGTTTCTCCAGTATCCAATCCAAGGATAGGGGTCTGGGGGGAGGAGGATTAATGAGAATATGGTTGTGTACTCTCATCTTGTAATTAAGAGTGAGTCAAATGGAGTGGGTTAGGTAATCAGAGTAGGCAGGTGCCTTGAACTCTGCCTTGTATTCCACTCTACTCCTATCATGATATGCTGGTCTAGATATCATTCTAAGGAAAATATATGGTTCTCTCCTATCACATATGACTGAGTATAGATTGGATGGGATCTTCTCCTGAATGAGAAATGTGCTAGAGGAGGTACATGCTATGATGTGAAGGAATAACATAATCATAATTAAATGTAATATCTCCCAAAGGTAACAATGGCGAGGTTCAGAGTAGGGTATGGCTTCAACTTGTATGTTGCACCCACCAGATTACACTGGTCCCTAATTTCAGAATAGCCAGACACAAAGCAGGCTTAGTCAAAGCCAATTATCTGACTGAGGACTGAACTACTGAATGTACAAGATCTTTATACTACTTTCAAATCTACGAGGAGTTGACTAGATTCCTATAATAGATAAGAAAGCTGAGGATCATGAAAAGTAAGAACAGAAATACTATGTCCAAATATTGATCTCCTCTGTGACAATGAGGGGTGATGTGTCACTCCAATTCCCAATGGAGTTACCCTATAAGGAATGTAGTAGCAGATTGGATATAAGAGATAGAATGGAAATGCAAATAATGAAAGTGGAGCGGAATGTAAATGAAAGGATATTAAACATAAATGAAGTGAAAATGGAATTACAAGCATATGGAGTTTGACATAAATGAGTGGAGTGTATTGACAGGAGCATGTGACACCAAGATGGATACACAAGGTGCATATAGTCCATAGGCTGAGGGCATATAGTTGAATAGGTGAGTAAGGGCAGAGTTGGGCTGAGCGGGCTGAAGTGAATAGTCGGGCATGCCAGTGTACGGTTCCTAACAGTATCCCCCCCTTCCTGCTAAGTCTCACAAGGCCACAGAAATGAAGTTCTAGAATGGTGGCCCCATTAGAGTTCAGAAATGCAAGAGCATATAAGAGTGACCATGAGGGAGTTTGGGGGGTGAATATCATCAACATCGAACCCCTCCTATGTCTGCAAACTCATGGCATGTACACTTCTCCCATCATCTCCTACCTCAACAGTGCCAACTGTCCTCCTCCCATTGATATGCCTACTCCCATGCCATCAATGATCGAATGCAACCGTGTGCAGCTTGAAGAGGATGTGAGAGCTGCCATCAATATGCAAGCACCATGGGTCAAAGGATCACACTCAAAAAGGGCAAAGGTGAGTGATCCCTCATTCAGATTTAATGTAGTACTGATTTTCCTTTTAGTATACTCGTCTAGAGGTGTGGAATGACAAGTTTGACTCACAAATAATCTTCTACCACAATGCAAGGCTGGTAGAAGAGGATGACAATACACCTTGGGTAGAGGGCCACAAATCAGACCTCCCCTGTAAACCATGTGTGCAACAATGCAACATGTGTCAGTGGAAATGGGATGGGGAGTTGGATATGGGAGCGTGCATGTGGTGCAGTGAGAGGGGAGTGGGCTGTACAATCAATGTGCGAGGTAGAGGTATGAGTAAGAGGAAAGGTAAAGGGAAGGGAAAGGCAAGGAGCAGTGAGGTTAAGAGAAGTCCAAGGAAGAAAAGGGCGAGGGAAGGTATGCCTGAAGTTTGTGATTTGGATGGGCCAGGGCCTTCAAAAAGGGCAAGGGTCCAGCCCAGGATACATACTCCCCTCTTCCAGCCTGGGAGTTTTAGAGTAACTGAGTGAGTACTGGGATGTGCAATGATTTCAAATGGACCCAAAAACTTCTCATCTAGCTTTTTCATAAGACAGGTATTCCTGAGGAATTTCATTTTGATAAACATGAGACTGCCAATAGGAAAGTCTGGAGACGGAAGTTGTTTAGTGTCTGCTGAGGTCTGGTACATTTGTTGAGCATTGAGGATACTGATTCAAAGTTGCTGGTGCAATTCATCCAGGTCAACTATAAAGTCTTACACTTGGGATGAAGCGAAGTCGCATTTGGGATGAATGGTGAAATTGGGATAATAGCCTTTGTTGGCAAAGAAAGGCAAGACTCCAGTGGTGGCACTAGGAGCGTTGTTATAGGTGAACTCTGCAAGGGGTAATAACAAAGCCCAGTTGTCTTGTTGATAGTTGCAATAGATGTGAAGGTACTGTTCTAATGTCTGATTAGTATGCTTGGTCTGGCCATCGCCTTCTGGGTGATAACCTGAGGTGAAGTGCAACTTCATATTGAGGGCTTTCCCAAGAGAATGCCAGAAGTGGGACACAAATTCCAAGCCTCTATCTGAAGTAACATGGAAAGGAATGCCATGTTTGGAGAATACATGAAGTACAAAGAGTTCTGTGAGTTGAGTGGAAGTGATGGTAACAGAAGTGGGAATGAAGATAGACTGTTTGGAAAAGTGGTCAATGATGACTAGGATGGCTGTGAATCCCAAGGACATGGGGATCTGTTCGATGAAGTCCATGGATATTGAGTTCCAGGGTTTTTCTGGCACTGGAAGCTGCTTAAGCAATCCATAGGGCTTATGACATTGTGATTTGTTCTGCATACACATTGTACAGGATTTGCAGTAGTCTTTGATGAATGACCTCATGCCAGGCCAATTGTAGTCACATCTAACGAGGTCTATGGTTTTGTTAATTATGAAGTGTTCAGAAAGAAGGTGATCATGCTTATGTTGTAACACGCATAAGCATAAGTCCTGTGCCTTGGGAACATAGATGTGATCATTGAATAGTAACAGACTGTTGGAATTAGTCTGCCACTTCGGGTTGTTGTTATTTGCGAGGTGTTTCTGGGCCAAGGAGTCAGAAGGGAGATGATGTTTAATGTCGTTCAGGATGCACTCAGTGTCCATAAGAGTTGAGGCCCTCAGTACAGGTTCAATGAGGCTCATGGCTCAAAGGGACATGGTCAACTGATGTTGAAAGAAGATGGGTTACAGGTTCTGAGGATTAATGGTGGCATAGTCGCTCATCCCCTCCTTAAGGTAGATGTCCCATTGTCTAGTGAGTGAATCAGGCTTAGTGCCCAAATGACCTGGTCTGAAATGAATGACAAGATTAAACTGTGAAAGGTATTCCAACCACCTAGCTTGACATCTAGTCAACAACTTGGTCATGCAAAAGTACTCCAAGATTTTATGATCGGTGATGACATTGACAGGGTTGTCGGAACCTTCTAAGTAATGATGCCACTTTTGAGAAGCTTTGAAAATCGCAAGCAGTTCTTTATCATGAACATTGTAATTGAGTTTGGGGGAAGTGAAAGTTTGGGAATGAAAAGCAACAGGATGAAGCTTGCCATCTGGGGTGTGTTGAGAGAGTATAGCTGCTAAAGCATAATCTGATGCATCTGTCTCCACAATCAAGGGCAAATCAGGAGTCCAATGAGTTAAGATAGGGGCAGATGTGAATGCCAGTTTCAGCTTATTAAACACATCTCTACACTCCTCACTCCATTTCCACACCAGACCTTTGCAAGTGAGTCGAGTTGTCAAGCCCACGATACCGAGCTCTGGTTCACTCGGTAGTACCGACCGATCGACCCTTACCGTTTAATCCCACACCAGTGACAAGTCATTCCTCACTAGTATGTGGTCTCAGCTCGGTACATTCAGCTCATCATTTGATTCACTTTCCTTATCTCATCCCCTCTATTTATTGTTATTCTTTTATTTCCCTTCTTTTCCTGTAACTGTTCCCCTTCAGGATATTTACTACTTGCCTATTATTCGGTCATGGCCCCATTGTTTTATATTTGGCCATTCTCCATTGTTCTATTTTCACTTACTCTTTTGTTCTTAGTCATACTTCATTGTTCTATTCTCGTCCACATTCCTTGTTCTATTCTTGATCATTGTGGACAATACCTCCACATGATTCTTCATACCTTATTGTTCTCCATTCCTTGTGCCACCCTGTTCCACATCTCACTTCTTAACCTATATAAGTAGTGAATGTATGTAGATGGTTCTTTGTTCTGGAAATTAACTAGGCTTATGCCTTCTTGTCCTCCCTCCTTCTGTCTAAAGTCCTTTACTCAGGCTGACACTCTCGGCACTCTCCCGGGTATCTCTTCTGTCCCAAATCAGTGGCACACACCAAAAGTAGGGTGCAACGCACGAGCATGTTAAAGCCAAGCCACTACGACTGGCCTGCAGGACTTGGCTGCTTCCCACCAGCATCATGAAGCTGGCACTATTACTATAATGCTTGGCCCATGCATCATTGGCAGTACCAGTGCCTGACACAGGTAAGGGGAGTCCTAATGGAGGAATAGTTGAAAATGAATCATCAATAGAAGTTCGTAAATCCAAGGAACGATTGGATGTCCTTGACTTTTCATGGCTTGGGCCAATGAGTGATGCATTTGAATTTGTCTTCCACCATTGTAAGACCATTGGGTGATAAGATATATCCGAGGTATTTGACAGACATTTGGGAAAAGGAGCATTTGTCTTCTTAAGTGTAAAGGTTGTGTTTGCATAATCATCGAAGAACTTCACGAAGGTGTTTGATATATGAGGATTCATCATTGGAATAGATGAGGATATTGTCCAAATAGATGATGGTGCAGTTGTCTAATAGATCGCCAAAAATGTCGTTCATGAAGTGCTGAAATGCAGCAGGGGCATTAGATAGACTGAAAGGCATGAGAAGCCACTCAAAGGATCTATAATGAGTCCTAAAGGCTGTCTTCCATTTGTCCCCTTTGGCAATTTGAATGAGATGATAGGCGTGTCTGAGATCGATTTTGGTGTATATATGAGCTTTCTTGGCGGTGTCTGAGAGGTCAGAAATAAGGGGAAACGGATAACAGTCCTTCTTTATAATTCTGTTTAGACCACAAAAGTCTACACAGAGTCGCAGGGAGCCGTCCTTCTTGCATACACATAGTACTGGGGCGCCGTGTGACAAATATGAGGGTTAAATGAAGCCCATATTGAGGTGTTCATTGATGAAATCTCATAGTGATTAGAGTTTGGATACTGAAAGTGAATAGATGGGACCAAGAGGGGGTGAAGTGCCATCCTCGAGGTTGATCTTGAGGTCATAGGGTCTATGAGATGCTAGAGTATTATCATGCTGTTTACTAAAGACATCAGCAAAGTCATGATAGAATTCTGGAACATGCTGTTTAATGCTATCCAGGTTGTCAGAAAAATCAACTGTAGTGGAGCCTCGAGTGTATTTGTCAAGATCTGTGAGGTCGAGTTGAAAGGCTTGTGAACCTTCTAGTTTGCAGGCATGAACAAATGCTTCTGCATTAACTAGGGCTATTTTCAGCACCTCCAACTTTGGAGATGGCAATGGATTGCTTGGAAGCAAAGTGCTGGACTGTGAAGCAGCGGTTGTAGCAGTCGGTTCTGTAGACTTGAAAGTTATACTGCCCAATACCCAGTCAATTGATGGATTGTAGTGGGTGAGCCAGTTGAAGTCAAGTACTACAGAGCAACTGCTGTCCAATGATGTTACATAGAAAGTAACGTTCTGAAGTTTGCTGGTCAGAAATCTGATGGGGATTGTAGTGGTCTGAGTGTTGACAGAGTTAGTAGAACCATCACATAATTTCAATGGAATAGGAGGAACTGAATTAGTAGGCAAAGAATATTTTTGCACAACTCATGATTCAACAAAGCAGTCTGAAGAACCACAATCTAAGAGGGTAACAAGAGGAAACTCGGAAATAAGAGAGCAAGTCAAATTAATTATTAAAGAAGTTTTTGAAGCCTCAGAAGTAGAAGATATACGAGAAATAGGAGAAAGGGTGTTCAAGACGAGCACGTGAGAGAGGCTAACACAATCCTCAGCTTGTGCATTTCTGAGTTTATAGCTTATTTTTGAGACTCCATTGCCATGTTGTCTTTGGCATTGGTGTCAGACGTGCTCACCTTGGTTGCACGTGCTTTTGTTGTTAGAAGAAGAAGTAGGTGATGATTGGGAATTGGATTTGGGGAAGTCCTTGACCATGTGACCTTTTGAAGCACACAAAAGACAGAGTCCCACGTTGACTCGCCTTTGATGTTCTTCAGGCAATAGCTTCCCATCTTTTTCAAGCTTGGACGAAATGTTGTTAGTGTGGTTGTGATTGTTGGAAGACTTATCGTTGCCATTCTTCTTCCCCCCCTTCTTACTCTTCTTGTTGTTCGAGTTGTTAGAATTGGAGGAAGACTGGTTGTTGTTGTTAGGGATGGATTTGGATGAGGACCTGTTTGGTCTTGCAGGCATTCCGAAGTTATCATACTCCTTGCATTCCCAGTATCTGCTGTCAATTTTGAGTGAATACTGTCTGATTTTGGCAAGAGATTTGAATCGAGGGAAGTGAAGGAGGCTGTCCTTGATGTGTCTGGCCAACCTTTTGTATGCTGCATGTGTAAGGGCAGCATTGTTCCACTGGGTGCAAGTAGAGGCTCAGGCAAAATTGATGAAGTATTGCACTGCACGATGGGTGTCCTTCATGACTATCTTGCCGAGCTCAATTTCTGCTTGCACAGCATTGTTGAATGGACCAAAGTTAGTCTCAAGTTCTTGTCGAAAGTCTTTACAGACCTTAAGCCAGCTGGGCTCAGGGTAGATTTTACCTAGAATAGTGGGTTTGAAGTATTGAAGTGCAGGGCCTGTAAGGTACAAAATGGCATACTGGACCTTCGACGTATCTAACAAGAATGCAGACAGATGGTCTCAAAAGTTCAGTGCAAATTGTAAGAAGAATGTGCGAAGCTTAGCTTGGTCGGTGCCATTGTAAACCTCAGGCTTGCAAACCTTGGCATAATAGCCAGGGTTGGGATTGGATCTAGGGATTGGTTGGGCTAATTGATTGACGAGTGCCTTGACAATTTTGTCGGTACTAGAAGTGGAGTTAAGAGTCAGATTGGAATTATGAGTGGGGTTTGGATTTGAAACTTGAATAGGGTTTGGATTTACTTCATCTTTGTCGTTATCATTAATTGGTTCTTCTTCTTCATCTTCCTCGTGTTCAGGAGGAGCGTTCCTGCCTTATGGGCCAGCTTCATGAATCGAAGGTTGTTCTGACAGTTGTTGAAGTGCGGAAATCTCCTGTAACTAACTTGGGACTTCTATGATGAAGGGTAGATTACGAGTGGTTGATCGAGTATTCATGATGGTTGTAATATGTGAAAAGAGGTGCAATCAGGTGAAGAAGTCAGATAATACTGTTATGATGTGAAGGAATAATGTAATCGTAATTAAATGTAATATCTCCCAAAGGTAAACAATGATAAGGTTCAGAGTAGGGTATAGCTTCAACTTGTATGTTGCACCTACCAGATTACACTGATCCCTAATTTTGGAATAGTGAGACAGAAAGCAGGCTTAGTCAAAGTCAATTATCTTACTGAGGACTGAACTACTGAATGTACAAGATCTTTATACTACTTTCAAATCTATGAGGAGTCAATTAGATTCTTATAATAGATAAGAAAGCCAAGGATTGTGAAAAGCAAGAACAGAAATACTATGTCCAAATGTTGATCTCCTCCATGACAATGAGGGGTGACATGTCACTCCAATTTCCAATGGAGTTACCCTATAAGGAATGTAGTAGCAGATTGGATATAAGAGATAGAACGGAAATGCAAATAATGAAAGTGGAGCGGAATGTAAATGAAAGGATATTAAACATAAATGAAGTGAAATTGGAATTACGAGCATATGGAGTTTGATGTAAATGAGTGGAGTGTATTGACAGGAGCATGTGATGCCAAGACGGATACATGAGGTGCATATAGTCTGTAGGCTGAGGGCATATAGTTGAATAGGCAAGTAAGGGCAGAGTTGGGCTGAGTGGGCTGAAGTGAATAGTCAGGCATACTGGCATACAGTTCCTAACAGTACACAAAGATAATAATGTGATAATGGTTCTGCCTGGATATGTACAGTAACTCACAAAACTGAGTCAATGTTTGGTGCTTTTGGACTATTCATTGAATAGCTTTGAATGTAAAACATATATGAAAAAGGTGTTGGTGCATCAAAAAAAGAATCTGATCAGGGATCTGCAACCATTAAAAGATTATGTAATTCCAATCAGGGGTGATGAAGATATGGGCAATTCAAATCAAGGGCCCATTGACTCAGTTTTGTGAGATGGTGTCAGAACAATCAGAATCTGATGCTCCATGTATTATATAACATGCAACCCTTGATAGATGGTTACTATGGTTACCTTATCTTTCATGAGAACTCAAATTAAGGTATTTAATCCCCTCTAACAAGTCCAGAACTTCACTACACTCCAATGTGCCCCACTTCCTCTGCTCAAAAAGAAAACATCCTCTCCTTGGCCTCTTATGGTCATTCCACTC